>BRZM01001861.1:86052-119936 GCA_033238685.1 Lates japonicus
TGGTGTGTTTGAGTCTGGGTCTTGGTGTGTTTGAGTCTGGGTCTTGGGCTTGTTAAGTTTGGTTCTGGGTCTTGTGACTGACTCTGTGTTTGTTGTCCTTCTGGTTCAGACCTGGGACCCTGAAGAGGCCCCGGTCTCGGGTCGCAGGGCATCTCTGTCAGACCTGAACAGTCTGGATGACATCGAGGCTCTGAGCGTCCGACAGCTGAAGGAAATCCTCGCCAGGAACTTTGTCAACTACAAAGGCTGCTGCGAGAAGTGGGAGCTGATGGAGAGAGTGACTCGGCTGTACCAGGACCAGCAGAACCTCCTGGGTGAGTCTCCTGGTCCTGGTCTGTGTTTGAGGAAACAGTTTCTTGATGGTTTGTTTGTCTGAGACTTTAAAGTTTCAGTGTTTTGATTTTTCAGGTTTTCAGTTGATGTTTTAGATGAAACTCAAATAAAAACCTTTGATTTTCTGTTTTTCAGCTGCCAACGCTGTGAACGCCTCAGGTTAGTTTCTCACTGATTTCATAACTGGACATTTGAAGATGTCACCACCACCTGACATTTAAAGACTAAACGATTGGTCAGTTAAAAAAAGAAAATAATTGGTAGATAACTTCAGCCGACCTGTTCTTCACAACCATAACCCACTTCAGTCTGACGTCTCATGATCAACTAAAATCCTGTTTCCTGGTTCAACTTCTCTGAGTCTCTCCTGTTTTCAAGATGCTGCAGTGCTGAGTTCAGCGCGTAGTGGCGAAAAAAGGCAAGTGCGCACAAGGCAGTTTGAACAGATCTGTGCTAATGTTAGCCAGCTAACCTAGCTAAGGTGCTAATATTAGCTGGGTTAGTTGGCTAACGTTAGCTCAGATCTGTTCTCAGATCTGCTCAAACAACTGCAGCATCTTGAAAACAGGAGAGACATAACAAGCGGATATTGTCCCTCATGGTCTTCCGTACGTCTCTCTCTGTCTTCCTCTAGAGTCCGGCGGTGGCGCTGCAGGTCTGGAGGAGAACCTCTGTAAGATCTGCATGGACTCTCCCATCGACTGCGTCCTGCTGGAGTGTGGTCACATGATCACCTGCACCAAGTGCGGCAAGAGGATGAGCGAGTGTCCCATCTGCCGCCAGTACGTCGTCCGAGCCGTCCACGTTTTCAGGTCCTGAACGCACCGAGACCCCAAACCAGGTAAAAACCAGACCGGCCTGTTTATTTCCTCTGGCCTGGTCACCGTCTGACCTCTTCTTCCTCTTGCCCTGCAGGACCAACTGTCCTCAAAGCAATAAACTACAAACCAATGCTCCTAAAGGACCTCTACAGGAACAGAATGCTTTTATTTTGCTAACTCTTATTTTTCTAGTGTAAATAAGACGAATGTAAGAAGTGACCTTTATCTGACCTTCAGACTGCAGAGCTGCTGTTTGACTCTGAATGTGGCTAGGACTGAGGTGGACCAACCAAGAACCAGGACCCTCTGTGCCTTCACCACCTTCACTGTTCTTATTTCAATTGTCGCTTGTTTACAGTCCACAGAGCTTACCAAAATAAGAGCAGTTAAAACAGCAGGGCACACAGGCTGCGCACCTGCTCGTGAAGCTTTACTTCCTGCTTTAACGCATCAAAGTCATGATTGCCGAACTGTCCTGGTCCTGTTTGGTGTCAGGACCTGCGACGGTTTCTCCTCAGACCAAAAGCTCCTCTGCCTCAGATCTCAGCCTTGGTCTTTAAACTTTAAACTGGATCAGACCAGCAGCCAATCAGAGCCTCACACTGAGTCCCCGCCTCGGCCTCAGGTGATTGGTCAGGAGTTCAGGTGAACATGTTCTCAGATTAACATTTGCCGATCTGACGCTGCTGTTTTTTCCTTCAGATCCTCGATGTCACAAACTGAAAAGAGAGATTTAACCAGAACTACAACTCACACAGCGCCTGTCACTGTGTACTTAAAGGAAAATCTGCGTTTTTGAACCTTTTTCCCATGTTTTGGCAGCATGATTGAATCTTTGGACTTGCTTCTGTATTTTTCAAGAACAGTTTGTATCTATATCTCTACCAGACTCCATTGACAAAAACAGGGATTTAACCAGGAGCTGCTGGAATACCACTGCCTCCATCTGTTAGTGTGTTTGTGTTACTGTGTGACTTTCAGTGGTGGAAGAAGTAATCAGATACTTTACTGAAGTAAAAGTACCACACAGTAACACAAACAGCTCCAGTGTTCTGCTCAGTAAAATCCCTGTTTTTGTCAATGGAGTCTGGTAGTGATATATAGAGATGTTTCTGGTTAAAGTAAAAGGATCTTCTCTTTAATAAAAAGCTCTGTCTCTGTAGGAATCCTATCATAATGTTGTCAGACACTTTCATAACAATCTGAGTCTCAGTGACAAAAACAAGAACTTTAGTAGACGGATTCTTGGATTGTCAGGCTGGATTGCACTCAAGATTTTTGTCCCCTATCAATCATTTACACCCAAAACATGAAAAATAAGTATCCAGGGTCAGAAACACTAGAGTTTTCTCGCTAACATTTTCACTAACATCACTAAATCTAATCTGTTCAGTTTTTAAATTAGTTGTATTTTGTCAGACCAGTTAAAAATGTGCCTGTCCTGTTTCAGTTTGTACGGGTCACAGTTTATAACCAGTTCAAGCAAACAGTGATTTTCCCCTCCTCTGCTCTGACTGTTTTATATGAAGAAAAACAACAAGAATCATGATATGAAATGATTCAGTAATGTCCCCCCTGCCTCCCAGTCTTCATGCTAAGCCAACCATGGACCCAGTACTGGAGGCCTGGTCCTTTATGTTTGTCTCCTGAGGGTTTGACAGCTTTACAGATTTTTCTATTCTGTGATTTAAAACATACTATTTTAGAAATATTCAAGCATTTTATTCACATTTGTCAGAACCTTTAGGGCAAAACAAGTAGAGGAATTACAGAAAGGCTTTATATGGAGATAATAAAACAGCAGTGATATTTTTATAGGTCAGTAGTTTCTCTGAAGTTTCCTGAAACTCACAGACAAAGTTCTGAGGAAGTTGCTCAGGAGTTTATGTATTGTTGAGTTAAACGTGACCCTGTAATTTAAAGTGACCTTCCACTGTACTGGACCTCCGTCTTCGCACCTGACCTGGGAAAAACCAGAGAACAAGATGATTTACCTGACTTGGACCGCACCTTGTAAAATCTCAGGAACAAAGCGGCCCCAGGACGCTCCTCGAGGAACCCGCGTTGTTAACAAGTGGGAACATGATTTATTGTCCTTACCAGCAGATTTGTTTCGTCTGCCGCTGAACTGAAACTTCAGCAGGAAACTCTTGGTTTGAAGTTGAACTTTGTGTCTTATTATAACTGGATTGCACTAATCTTGTTGATGCTGGAAGCATTTAACTGATTTGTTTTTTGGTTTAGAGATTTAAGACGATGCAGGAGACAGATGTCGTCCTTTTTTTTTGTTTCTGTGAACTACAGGTTTGATTTTGCTGTGAATATTTTAGTTTTCTTGTGAGATGATGGTTGTGCCTGAGGCCTTTCTGACTTTGGGATCACACAGTTCATCAGTTTTGGGTCGTACATTGTACATCATGCTAGCTCAGCCGTGGTACAATAACTATAGTTAATTTTGATTTCTCTGCTACAAAATGAGTGAATAACGTGATAATCAGCACTGTGACACGATATGATCAAATTTCTGTCAGACAGAAACACACCATCCTGTTTTAGCTGTTAGTTTTGTTAGCAACACAGCTGAGGCCAACGTTAGCATCCAGCATGTTAAAGTGTTAGATCCAGACTTCTCAGACACAAAACAATCTAATATTTCCATAAGGACAGATTAAAGTCCAGTAGGTGCAGCAGGTTTTTTCCTTCCAGATCCCTGATTTAATCTCTAGACCATCGAGGGGTCCCACCCCCATGTCGGAACTTATTTAATGACAGAACACTAGCATTGTGTTAATCAGAGTTTAAGATGCTCAGACGTGATCTGTTAGAAACAAGAAGCTAGTTTTCTGAGTGAACTTATTGAATAATTTGTAATAAAACTGATTTTCTCTCAGATGAATTGTTTTTGTGTCGCCCTTCCTACATTTAGTGAAGATTAGAATTAACCACCACACACTGAAACAACTCACTGTGACTTTATCTGGAGCTTCTTCCAGCTTTTTAACACTAACACATTCCCCTAACATGTCTACGTGACCCTTTGTCTGTCAGGGTGTTTTCATTTTATCTCTGCAGTTTAACTAACAGAAGATGTAAGACAGAGACAAATCTGTCAGCAGCCCTTCACCTCCTCTGCAGAATACTTTAAATAAACCCACCTACTAGAAGCTAAATTAACCTCACAAATTATATGAATCTATATTTATTACAGGAGCTGTATTAATGACACTAAGATCCATGGTGTTTTCACTTCATTTTCGAGCCCAGTCTGTTCACATATAATCAGTCTTGGTATTGGTGCCAAACAGTGACATAAACTCCTGTTTGAGCAGACCGTGAATGCTGTGCAGTGTTTGTCTGTGGCCTGTAGGTGGAGCTGTTTCTTTACATTTCTCTGCAGAGTAAATCAGGACAAACTGTTGCTTGTCTGTAACACGTTTGATATTGCACATTACATCAGTGTTACAGTCAAGTGCAGGTTAAATTGCAACGTGTGAAATGGAAATACTCAAAATAAAACAAGTAACCCAAATAATTTACCAGTTACTGATCATTGACATCAACTCTATCAGTGAGGTTTCGTCTTGAAACCTGACAATTATAAGAGCATAAATAAAACCTGGTGAAGTATAAAACCTGCAAATATTTAGAATAATCATAATAATAATATAATTGTTATTATTGTTTTTATATATAAATTTAATGGTGTTGTATTATTTATTTCATCGCAACAGTTTGTGTTTCCAAAATAATGATGTTGATTGGGTTGGTTGTTAGAGAGGGGCGGGTTTCGCAAACCGGCTGTCCATTGGTTATCAGAGGCTGAGGCGGGATCTCAGCCGCCCATTGGTTGGTTGTTGGGGTAGTGGCAATTCATTTGTCTTCGAGTCCCGCCGCAGAGAGAAGTATCAGGTTTCTCAGTGACACGGTAGCATGAAGCTGTTGGAAACCTCCATTATTATCAGCGGCGGAGAGTTTTAATAAACCGATCAGCGGGGTTTTGTTGGACCAGCAGCGTGTTTAGCGGTTATCACCCCGAGTCAGACGTCGGCTATCTGTCCTGGATAACTTTTTATCGCAGGCGAAGTAAAGTGGCAACATGGCGGAGGGAGCGGACGCCGCGAAGAGGAAACAACCAGCGGGGAGGAAGAGCTACAGAGCGGGCTGAAGAGGAGAGCTCCAGCAGCCGGGTACGGTGGTCCGTAGCTAACGGAGCTTAACTGTTAGCATCACAACCGTTAGCTCAGGAGTTTTACTGAGTTTTAAAGTCTCCGGATTAACTGATATAAAACAACATAACGAGCTAAAACCCGACTTTACATCGTCCCAGGTCTAATAAACAATTAAAAACGAGGAAACTCCGCGACTTTATGTTTTTAGCCGTTTTCACAACAGTCAAGCTAAAGTTTATTACAGAGAAGCAGCAGGCCACAACATGATCCAGGAACAGTTTATCTAAACCACAGAGGTCAGAGGCTCAGCAGTGAAGTGAACAGGGACTACAGGTGGGGGGCAGGTGAGGCGTTCACTGACCACCTGTCATTATGGAGATATGAATATTTCTGTGGTTTTAAGCTTGTTCCTTCAGACAGAAACAGGATCAGTCTGCAGCAGCAGGACTCCTGTAAGCCTCCCGGTCCCAATCTCTGCAGCTCCAGGTGTTCCTCAGTCATAAAGATATCCTCTTCATCATCATGGAGCCAGTCTGAGGTCACAGGAGAGAAAGACCATCCCGAGAAGTTGTGGAGCAGGTGAACTGAGGAGACCTGCAGCTGGCTTAGGACCTGAGTCCTGATGAATGAAAAGTATCAAGGTTTTTAGATGTAAATAATTTTGTTCTGCGGTTCTTCAGACTGAGACAGTGTTTGTTAAATTGTCGTTTTTGAATGGAGTTTGGTGTGTTGTTCCAGGTGAGTCTGAGAAAGTCCTGGGCATCAGCACGGGTCAGCAGCAGCGTTTGACCTCTGACCCAATCCTGACTCATCGCCATCCTGTGGGTACGCCCGCCTCCCTCTGGCTCACCCAGTGTTTTCCCCAGCATGTATTTCTGTCAGTTTTTGATTTTCAGGTTCAGCTTCAGGTGCGGCCACGTGCTGCTTCAATTCAAGAAGAACAAACAGAGTTACATCATCAACACGCCCAGGTAGATCGCCTGTCTCACCCGGGAACCTGACCCTGCTTTCCCAGAGATTTTAATCACCTGTGTTTGTGTCTCGATGTTTATCAGAGACAGCCTGTGTTACCTGTGTTTGTTTACCTGTGTCAGCTCCTTGCCAGTATTCTCACAACTTTATCCAGTTTTAAGTCATTTTAAGAGTTTTTAACTTTATATTTTAACCACAGATGAAGGATTTCGTCAGATGTCTGGATCTGAAGAATGGGAGAAACAAGTCGAGCTAACGTTAGCAGCAGCTCAGCTTCACCAAACTGCATCAGAGAAACACAGATTTTTTAACTTGAAACTTATTCAGAGTTTTACTGGTTTTAACTGGTATTGCTCTGTTTGTTATGGAGAGGAGGAGACCTCTGAGGAGGATCTAGCTCCTGATAAAACCTCCTGAATCAGGAGAAGTTGACAACAACAATTCTAAGCATCCCACACTTGTTCAATACTAGCTAGCAGCTTTGACACAGAAGCCTCAGAGTCAGAAATTAAACGCTGTGTGTTTAAGAAGTGATCAGATGCTGGATAATCAAATAGTTGTGATGGTGTGTCTGTGTTTTGTGTGTCAGAACTGCTCAGTGCTCTGGCTTTCTCTCTCATGATGGAAAATACCTGGTCACTGGTGAGGTAAGGGCAGAGATTCACACACCTGTTACTGTGTGAACACCTGAGTGATACTCAGGCTTAAACCAGGTTTATTTTACTGTGTGTGTGTGTGTGTGTGTGTTTCAGAGCGGTCACATGCCCTGTGTGCGGGTGTGGGAGGTGGGCGGAGGTCAGGTGGCCGAGGTTCAGTCTCATACAATACGGCGTTCCCTGCGTGGCATTCTCCACCAACAGCTGCTACATCGTCTCCGTGGGATACCAACACGACATGACTGTCAGTGTGTGGGACTGGAGGGTGAGGACGCACACAACAACACACACAACAACACGCTCTGTTCAGCTGTGACACTACAACAATTCCTTTTTTAGTTTAACTATCATGATATTCTTCACCAGACTCCATTGAAATCAGATTTTACTGAGCAGAACACCGAGCTGCTGGAACCCACCACCACCCAGCAGGGTGTGTTTGGTGTTACCGTGTGACTTTCAGTAAGTGGGAAGAAGTAATCAGATACTTATAGAAGTAGAAGTACCACAACAACACAAAAATGGAGGCAATGGTATTCCAGCAGCTCCTGTGTTCTGCTCTGTAAAATTCCTGTTTTTCTGAATGGAGTCTGGTAGTGATATATCGTGATGTTTCTGGAGGCATTACCGCAACATTAAAATAATATTTTCTCTTCCTTCTTTGTGTTTGGAGCAGAAAGGTTCGATCATCGCCTCCAACAAAGTGTCCAGCAGAGTTTTTGCCGTTTCGCTCTCTCAGGACAGCAGCTACTTCGTCACCGCGGGAAACCGACACGTCAAGTTCTGGTACCTGGACGCATCCAAAGAACGACGGGTACCGACCTGACCTTCGTTTAGTTAATCACAGCTCAGCCTTCACGAAGCTTTAAGTCTGAGCAGCCATTTGTGTTTTTATTTTCCCGTCTCTCAGGTGAACAGCATCATGCCTCTGATTGGCCGGGTTGCTAGCGACTCACAAGAACAGTGTGTTCAGTGGGGTGGCGGTGGGCGGGCTCATGGCGCCCAGCACCTACTGCATCACCAGCCTGGCCTGCTGTGTCTGTTCAACAGCAGCCGACAGCTGGAGGCCTGGTCAACCTGAAGGTCAGAGAGGACCACCTGCACGAAAACACACCTGTACGGGTTTATTTAATAAAAACTTTACACCGCTATTTGTTGTTGCCCATAGACTTCTGCCGGCAGCTGTCTGGCGGTCAGCGAGGACTTCATCTTTCAGGCTGTGCCGACGGGTCCGATCAGAGTGTTCAGTCCGTCTAACCTGCAGTACATCACCACGCTTGCACCGCCTCTGGGCACTTGGGGTCGACTCTCACCCAGAGCCTACAGCACGGGTACAACATTAAACAACCGTGACAAATACTCTGTCAACACTGCACCATACTCAGGTAAACCTCTGCTCTCTGTCTGCAGCCTGTTACCCACAAATCCAGGAGCTCAGTACCTCGACACGCCTGGCTCTGACCTTTGACCCCGCCCGCCAAACACCTGACCTGTGTTTACAACGACTACAGTGTTTATGGGACGCTTGGAGACGAGGAACGTGGGGAAACTGTACTCGGCCCTGTACCACAGCAGCTGTGGAGCATCGAGGCTAGTGCAGCAACACAGAGGCTTACTGCAACATACCACAAATACTGCCACAACACCAGGAGTACCACAATACTGCCAGAGTGCCACAGATACTGCCACAAATACTGTAAAGAGTAATTCTCAGGTATACTAATAAATACTACCACAAGTACTACCTTACAAATACTGCAAGCACCACCCACAAATACCGCGATCACTATCACATATACTGCCATAAATTACCACTCAGACATACCACAAATACAACCACAAATACCACCAGGAATATTACTTCTAACAGTAGAAATACCTCCTACACTAACAGAGAAAACACAGCCAGTACTACTAGGTATTTCTGTAGTACTGGAATATTAATAGGAATGTTCCCACTAAAGTGTACCAGGTGTACTTCATTATCTCCTCAGACGACCTGGTTCAGGTGTTTGCTCTCCCCAGGTGTACCCGAGCCGTCCGATGTCCAGGCCTGTCTGCCTGGCCCTCCTTCCTCACCTGTCTAATCTGACAACACCATCAGATCAGGCACACTGACCCCATCAGACACAGGAACCTCTACAGCAACGTAAGAACAACACCTGATCCAGGACCAAACATCTGGTCCAGAACTAAACACTGTCTAGAACTTAACAGCAGGAGGTTATAGATGTCTGTTTTGTTTTGACTTTTCCAGGACCTGTTGAGGATCCTGTACGTGGGAGAACACGCAGCACCTGCAGGCTGAGGGGAGAGGGGAGGCAGCAGGGCTGATGGGAAGGCTGGGATATGTTGGGTATCAGTCCTGATGGATAACACCTGAAGTGGCTAAGACCGCTGTGGAAATCCTGGGCGGTGAGACACCAACATGTGACAGGTGACAGGTGTTTGAGGGGAGCCACGATCTTGTCTCTCTCTCTCTGTTCAGTATCTTTGGTTTGGGAGTTTCTGAATGAAGTTGGTGAAGATCGAGGTTCACGACTGAAAGCAGTTCCGAGTTCTCACCACATCCATACAGGTAAGACCAGGTCGCTTTATAACGTGTTAGAAGCCGTGGAAGCTTATTTTGCTTAGATCAAACGGATGAATCATCTGGCTGCTAGCGCTAACATTAGCAACATGACTGCAGCATCAGCCTGGCTACTTCGGACTAGTCATAGGGACTAATGGGACAAGTCTATAAAGTTCAGGACTGAATTTCTGTCCCATTCCGACCATGGTCCTGAGGTTCAGTTTCTGTCTCTCCCTCTTCACCTTCTTTGCCTCCTCTCAACTTTTCAGCTGAGTTTCACAGTCACCTGGGAGGAGCTATCAGCATTACCGGGAAACAGAAGCTCCCCAGTTTGTTTTGGTTGATCAGACACAGACGTGCTCTTGAGTCGTCAGCCTCATTTTGTTGTCGCTTTCAGGTGTGAGCTGTTACGCCGGCCAGCAGGGATAGACTAATCCACGCCTTTCAACCTGAGAGTGAACCACAGCCTGGAACAGACTCTGAACCACTCTACTCCGCCCATCACTGCCGTTAAGTTCATGCAGGTAGTACAGGTCACAGGTAAAGCTGGTGAACACTCAGGTGAATACAGGGGTTAATGTGAGTCCTGTTGTGATCAGACTCAGTGTTTAAGGACCCGGATCATGAATCAACTTCTTGCTTACCTGTTACCTGTGTTCCAGGTGAGAGTCCAGGTGCGGATGGTGAGCCGTGGAGCCGAGCGTTACATCTACTCAGGCAGCTGAGCAGGTCAGAACACACTGACATCCAAACAAACTCTCCCGTATCCCACGATTCCCGCGCCTGACTCGTGTTGTCGCCCTGCGGTGTCGTGGTCCAGACGCACGGACGGTTTGTCGCTCTCCAGAGCCATCACGCAGGAGAAGACAACGCTGTACCACATGGACCTGACTCGCTGAGACACACGCCATCGCCTGTCAGACCTAAATCAGCCCGTAAAGAGGATCTGATACACCTGAACACCTGAGTCTGACGCCTGAACAAACGCTGAATCTGAGTGTTTGTGTTTTCAGGGTTTGCAACGTGGAAACTGGGAAGTTGAAGAAATGTTTGAAGGATCGCCCAGTGATGTGAAGGGGAGCTCTGCTGAAGGTAACCATCGGCTAAGGTTCAACATCTGTCACAACAGATTGGCAGCTAGTTTATAATACTTACAACAAAGGGTCTGATCAGGTTTTATAATCTGTCAGCAAACTTCAGAACTGAAATAACTTCAAAGTAGCCTGGGTTAAATCTGCTCAAGTTTTATGGTTATAGTAAAACTTTATTGCTAAAATCCTGTCACAGGAAATGATTTTACCTATAAAACAAATTTCTAATAAAACACAAACCTTCCTGAACAATCAAATCGTCTGTAGAGCTCCAATTCTGATCTTTTTAATGTTCTCAAGTTCTCGACGTCAGTTTAATCTGAAATGTTTGACATCAGATCGCCCACTCGTCTTGTCAGTCTCTGGTCACATGATCAGACTCAGCTATTCTGTGATATAACTGTAGCTTGCTTTATATTCCTCCATCCATCCATTATCTATATATCTTACTCCAAAGGGTTGCAGGTGGCTGGAGCCAGTCCCAGCTGACACACACACTGTGAAGGTTAGCACCAACATTGAAACATGAAGATGAACTAAATAGGTTTTATGTTCATGAAAAGAGAAACAGATGAAAAAACAAGACGATTCTAATTGATTACGAATGTTGATGGAACGCAAAGTTGTGTCAAACAAAACAAAATATTTGGAAACACACAAACATGAGAAAACCATATCACGTTTCCACCTGGTTGCACCTGGTGCCGATCAGAGGAGCATCGAAAGCAGCGACGCCAAAGCTTCCACCCACCTCTGGAAACGCCGAACCAACAAGCGTCCTCAATTCAGCTGTTGAGAACCAGGGCTTTGGTGCTATGTTGCAAACTTTGAGCCGTAGATACAACGCCCCATCTCCAAGATATTTATTTATTTTTTTATTTTTGGGCTTTTTCACCTTTTTATTTTGACAGGACAGTGAGGAGACAGGAAACAGGGAGAGAGAGTGGGGAATGACATCGCAGGCAAGGGTCCCAAGACCGGGGCCCATCCGGGGACCAGCTGTCAGGCACTTAGGGTCTATGGTTCGCGCCTTCAACCAATGCGGCCAAGGGGCCCCCACCCCATCCCATCTCCAAGATATTTTAAAGATATTTTACTGACATAGCGATCCCGCATCAAACCAAAGGTTAATGATATTAATATCATCATGGATTATTACAAAAAACTAGAAGTTACACACAGTGAGAAAAATTAATTCATAAGATGAGATCATATTGTCCAGAGTTGCTTGTGTTTTTGAGTTTTCATTGTTAAATGACGACGATGGAGGTGTTAGAGTTAGAGCAGGCCGGAGTCAGGAAGCAGTCTGATGCAGTGATGATTGGCTGATATTTGCGTCGCTCCAGGTTCAGATGGACTCATTCGGGAGTTTCTTTGCCACCAGCTGCTCTGATAAAACATCACCATCTTTGACTACGGCTTTAGTCAGAGAGCGTGTCACACCCTGTTCGACATTCAGGTGAGTAAATCCACCTAAAGGGACCTGATTAAAGTTGTCTTCCTCAGGGTGATGTCTTACCTGTCTGTCTCTTGTCTCCTCAGATTGTCACCTGTATGAGGTTCATTAGACTGCAGACACCTGATCACAGTCTCTGAGACAGGTAAACTGCTCTGACACATCATGTGACAGGTAACTGTCGACAGGTAAACTGACTGTTGTGTTGTTTTGTGTAGTTGTGTGTTTGTGGAGGTTGACTCTCAGATGACCACCACCATGAGGAAGAGGCGGGATTAGACTCTAAAGTTGCACCTGGAAAGCTGCAGCCGAAACAGCCGAACATCAGGTGAGTGAGACGGAGTCTGAGAGTTGGGTTATGATAATTTAATCTGATAACTTTGATCAAACTCTGTAATCTTGCTCAGGAGAGAGACCTCATCACTGTTCCCTCTCAGCTGCAAGCAGATGGAGAAGAGGAGGAGGAGGAAGACTCAGGACTCCAGCCAGACTGGACTCTACAGTGAGTTCAGTATTGATTTATCCGCTGATTATTGTTTCTGCTTTCATCAGTAAATCGTCCAAAATCCCAAATACTCCACAACAATGATGTGTGACAAAAGAAAAAGGCAAATATTTGATTTGTTTTATTGTTTTTGCTTAAAAATGACTGAATCAAGGTCCTTTTTTTTTTTTTTCTAATTCAAATTATGAAATTGATCGGCTTTAATTATTGGATCTAAAAATCACCGTGACCAGTGATCAGATAGAGAAAAGGACATCTCACCTGTTGAAGTTATGGAAACTGAACAGTGTTGTTACAGAGGAGCCGCCCACACCTCATAAACAATCTTTGGCAGAGTACAGACCAGTAACTGCAAACAAAGATGGCCGACATGTTCTACTTCTCCCACTGTACAAAAATTAAGCCGTAAATATCTCGGATACGAGCGACGCCATCTTGTGCTGGTGAGGAGTACGTCGGGCCATCTTGTTTGCAGTCGCCGCCTACTGGAGTGATTTTCATTCGCTTAATAACTGTAACTCATTAATTGCAGCTGATACCAGGGGTGAAATAAGAGTCAAAGTTAATTAGCCATAATATTTGTTGTTTGTGTTTCAGACGCCAGCTGCTTCAGACCAACGGGAAACTGCTCATGTGGTTCAGAAAACTTGTCAATTATGTTTACCGTTTTAACCTACGCCTGTGTTTTACTGATAGTTATATCGCTGATCGACGCATAGATAATCAACGCCCAGATTGATTTCTCCTGTGTTTCATGTGTTCAGCAGGGTCAGGGCGGAGCCTTCTGCCGGGCCCAATCAGACGCCGAGCCTGGCCAGGTGCGCGGAGAGTCGTGGACGGAGCAGCTGAACCTCTGACTATTCTGCTCCAATCTCTCCCCGAGTCCCACCAAGAGTCAGGGAGGAGGAGGAGGCTGAGGGGGAGGAGAGAGGAGGGGGAGGAGGACTCCACCCTCAGAGTCTGGAGAGTCTGCTGGGAGAGGAGGAGGAGGAGGAGGAGGTAGAGCAGAGAGTTGGCTTCTGTTCTCCCATAATGCATCGGGCATAGAGAAATGACTGTGTGTGATGTTCAGGCGCTTGCAGACGACAGGTGAGGACAGGGAGCACCTTCATCCTCACCCCAACCCCAACACCACCTCCGGCAGTGAGGCAGTTCAGGTACCAGCTCATCCACACACAGGATCAGACCGGAGGAGTAACCGCCTCCTCCTCTGCTCCTCCTCAGGGAGTTTCAGATCGTCAAGCCGTGACCGACTGCGCCTCTGGACCCAGCTGGAGGTCAGAGGTCGCGAGCTGGTGTGGAGCACTCAGCTCAGTCCAGACTCGCCTGTTCTTGAGGGGTCTGCAGGAAGTCTGAGCAGCAGCATGACACCGGTCAGACCTCAGATCATTATGAGACGCCTCTGTTAACGGATGCTTTAGTTTAACCAGAAACATCTCTATATATCACCACCAGACTCCACTGAAAAAACAGGATTCACGGAGCTGCTGAATATACTACCTCCATCTGTTAGTGTGTTTGTAGTTAGTGGATTCCAACAGCTCCTGTGTTCTGCCTCTGTAAACTCATTTTTGTCAATGGAGTCTGGTAGAGATGACCAGCTGTCCTCCTCAGACACAGACTCTCTGAGTCAGGGTGTTCTGTGGGCAGTCTGGGTCTGAGGACGCATTTATCAGAAACTCTCTGAAGAACCACTGATACTCTGCCCAGTCTGAGCGAGGGTACCACTGACACCATCTTCATCATCATCTTCATCTTACCTCATCCTGTGTGTCAGTACGTCTGTACTGACCACCTGAATAAATGTTACTGATCAGAAACTCAGGACTGTCCTGGATATTTTGACCATAATAATAATAATAATCCACAACTACTACTACTATTACTACTTTTAAATAATAACTTTATTTATGTGGACGCTTTCAAAACAATTGTTACAAAGTGCTTCATAAAGAAGGACAAATAAAATAACTGATAAAACAGTTAAAACTAATGTTACATCAGTGATAAACAGAAGCAATTCCTCGGGTAAAACTGTTCCTTCATCTCCATATCTGACAAATATTCGCCTTTTTTTCTCTCTCTTAAAGCTGCAGTGATTACTCATTTGATCAAAAGATTAATCAGTAATCATTTTAATAATCAATCATTGGTTTGAAACTGATTCATTGAAGATATCGACAGGTTAATTGATAATTAAAATAATCTGCTGTTTGTGACCTGACTAGAGAAGTTCTATTAATTGACCCTGAGGAACCTGCAGCTCCGGAGGAGAAACATCTTTCCTGAACCCCGACTCATCTCCACTCCGCTTCCTGTCCTGGCTTCCAGGACAGAATCAGGCTATGCCCAGAGCCGAGGCCGCGACTTTGACCTGGAGGGAGGTTATAGGAACAGTTTGTCTGGTTGTTGTCATGGCGATGACCGCTTGTTTTCACATGTTCAGGGCTGGGCGGGCGAAGTTTCAGCCCACCTCTGGGTCTCCATCCCAACCACAGGATCTCAGAGGAGCATCGCCAGCAACACGGTGGCATGAAGACACCTGAGACACACTCTGACACATCTAAGAGACACATCTGAGACACAATTTGAAACACATCTGAGACACACCTGTAATACACCTGAAACACATCTGAGACACACCTGCAATACACCTGAGATACACCTGAAACACACCTGAGTAACACCTGAGACACACCTGAGTAACACCTGAGACACACCTGAAAGCTGTGGTTAAATCTTTGTTTCCAGGTGAAATCCTGAGTCGAGCTGCTGACGCCGGACTAAAGCAGAGTTTACCCAGAGAAAACAGCAGTTGTCGGAGGTGAGTCAGGAGACGCTCTCTGTTTGGACGAAAGCAGAACTAATTAAACGCAGGCTGTAAACAGGAAGTTGGCAGGTCCAGCAGGTGGACAGAAGTGCTCACCACGTTGAAAGTAGAAATTACAACCTCCAAATGATTTTAATGTATGAACAGGTTTGATTTCTTTGCTCTGAAACACCTGATTACCGAATCTTGATGTCAGAAGAACCACAAACATGTATGCCCCTCTGCCATGACTGGTAGGAAGAGTAATAATATAAACACAATTGCTATTTTTAACAAGTCAGTTAATGCTGTATGTGATATATATGTGATATTTACATTCTTAACTCAGTGTTTGAGTTTCTACAAATAGCAGAACATTAACTTGTGACTTTTCCAAACTGCTGCATTAACTTGAAGACAATAAATATGTGTGCTGTGTCGTTTTACCATAAAACAGGAAACTATTCAGATTGGTGAATAGTGATGTTAATAATTTATAATACAAATCATCTAATGATTGATTAATCAGTGATCATCTAATCACTCAGCTCTGTAATAAACTGGGTCCAGTCGTCACGTAGTTGAGGTTTAAAGTTCGAAACTGTCTGACAGCAGGACTGGTTCAACTTCTGCTTCAGTTTGTGACTCAACAGAAACTGTTTCAGACTTACTCAGATCAGATAATGTTTCAGACTGATCTAAACCTGCAGCATCAGATTCCTCTTGAAACCTCACAAACTTCTCTGTGGTTTCCACACACTCACCTCAGGCCTTTAAACAAAACATTTGGTTTCAGTTCGTTTCAGTTTCAGTTTCATCCTTTAGATGCAGATGTGTTTCTGATCAAACACGTCATCGTCCTGGTACGACCTGTTTTTATCCTGCCTCACAGTTCAAACACAGAGCTGCAGGAGGCTGCAACAGAGACTTGACAGTTTACCGTGCCACAGAGAGTTCAGTCAGCAGCTCGACAGGAGAGACTTCATAACCGAGCCAGAACAAGACGCCAGCCTACGTCTGCAGAGTTTCTGCTGTTTGCAGTTTGTAGCAGGAAAATGTTGTCACCAAGTATGAAGTTATGAAGTTGTAAATGTAGACTCCTACAGAGGGCTTTTTAATTTGAAGTAACGTCACATGAAGTGGTGAGACAGCGGTCATGCCCGGTTGAGGTATCGAACATTAACCCAGATTTGTATTAACTATTGATCCTCACCTGGACAAATCCCAAATCTGAGTCAACTGACAAAATTTTGACGGGCACAGAGCTAGTCAACACATCAGAGGACCTTATCGTAGCACATAATTTCCTATAGTAGCCTGTTTTCGGCTGTTGACATTTTCAGTATAAAAAATAATGATTCATCGAAACTATCCTTAGTACAGAGTCACGTACAGAGTAACAGAATAATGCACCACCAACACAGATACAATCGTGGTCCTGTAACTCTAATACTCTAATACTAATGTTTAATAGAGAGTTCAGCTGCCCAGGACGCCTCGAGGGACTCCACCAGTCCTAAAATGGATTGTTCCTTAAATCACTGCTTTAAATGATAAACAGCAGAGACAGGAGGTGTGTGTGTGTGTGTGACCACAGTGAGAAGCAGCCGTCTGTCCTCCATAGAAGAGCTCCCTTGCATGATATCCCATCAGCCCCTCACTGCCTAACACGCCCGCCACCGATACACTGTAGGTCATTCTATGCAGAGAGACGCTTGGGAGGTCTGTTTGTGTTTGTGTGGACACCGGTGTTTGGTGTCATTCTCTGGGTAAAACTCATAATTTGGTGTTGACGCGAGGTTAAATTCAGCTCGCAAAACAATCTCAGACCAGCAGAGTCTGTCTGCTATCCGGAAACTTTGAATATCATGGAGGGATGCTAGGAAAATCCAGAACATAAATGAGGACTACTGTTTCAGCTAGTTACATTTAAACACTGGGCTGTAACGTACTACCAGCATGTTATATCATCAGTTAATCTATTGATTATTGTGATCAAACAATGAATCATGTCTATAAATGTCAGTTCTCCACAAAGTGGACGCCTTCAGATGTCTTTGTCCGAACATTTGAGGATCACTGGTGTTTTCACTGGAAAAATCATCAACTAATGGATCAATGATTGCCAGGGTTTGGGGGGATGATGATGATTTCTGATGATGATTACAACAATAGGTTCCCCTATCTCCTGGAAAACCTGGACCAATCTTCCAGTCATGGAAAATAAGATAAACTTTTTTAAATCCTGAAAATTCCTCCGCTTTCCGCTGGCTTATAGAATCAACTATACATTGTAGTTTCCCAGCTGTTTTTAATTTGTTCAACACTGAATCCTGGCTTTTTCTTGAACGTGTTTTGAATAAGTCGTTTATTTTCTTCACGCTAGATCGCCCAGTAATTTCAATTTTTTAAGAGTTTGTATTGCAAACAGTTCTAGCAGAAAACATTTGCAACATTAAAGAAAAATATGAAAATAAATGTAATATTTTTAGAAACGTTGCAATGTTTTAGAAAAAGATTTGTTGGGAAGAGAAACATACGTCCCTATTGGTTTTACGTTAAGATGGAGGACTTGTTTTGTCATACCGATTCCTTGACTGGAAAGGTCCTGAAAACATCTAGAAAGGGAGGTGAACCCTGAACAAATCTGTTTCTGTGTCGCAGTCTGATCACATTAATTGATGATTGATCTGTGATTGATAATCTAATCTGAACAGAGCTCAGTGTGACCTTTATCTCCAGGTCACAGTCGGGCCAATCTGTTCGAGTGCTCACCACCTGAGCTGCTCAGTTTCTGGATCCTCTCTTTGACCAATCAGACGCCACCTCCAGGACTCCATGCCCACAACAGCAGCCTGACGCCTGAGTCCAGCAGGGGCCCCACTGCTTGATACCTGGGAAACCACAGCCAGCTCCAGGGCCAAAGTCAGCAGGGACCCCCACCTCCTCCACCATCTCCACCCAGGAGAGGAGAAGAAAACTTGTCCCCAGACCCCCCAGCCTCCTGCTTCCTCATTGCCTGGCAGGTCTGGGACCCACACAGCCCCAAACTCCACCTCATCAAGACCAGACCACCAGGTAAATATCTGGTCCCAGTTTTATTAGTATATTTTATTAAAAAATATTAACAAATATTTAGAAACACGTAAAATTACTAAATTTAATAAAACTTATATGTTAGGAAATTTTAATCATTTGAAAATACAGCTGCAGTATTTTTGACACAAGAATATTTTATAACGTATAGTAATATTTTAAAATAAAACTTGATACCAAGACTAA
The DNA here is from genome assembly GCA_033238685.1 of Lates japonicus. Taxonomy (NCBI): domain Eukaryota; kingdom Metazoa; phylum Chordata; class Actinopteri; family Centropomidae; genus Lates; species Lates japonicus. The sequence continues at coordinate 104,719 of BRZM01001861.1, forward strand.
AGTCTCAGTAGTTTCAGATAATCGCTTTTATTCAAAACCACTATATTCAAAATATAAAGTCAAAATAGTTTGAACAAAATTAATACTGAACAAAAAATGTGAAAATAAAGTTAATATTTTTACCAAAAAGTTGTAATATTTTTATAAAATGTAATATTTGTACAAAAAGGCTCTACTATTTAAACTTGTTTAACTTCCTGTATCCTTCATGCTGTTTTCTATGTTTCTCGCTGGTCAGTGTCGGCTGTGTCGCCCCAGGAGTCTCAGCATCCTGTACCTCAGGTGTTGGCCACACCCACTGAAGTGACGTCACAGGTGGAGTCGAGGTGAGCCAGCAGCTCAAACAGGCTTGAGACACCAGCCTGTGGGTCAGCCGGCGATCGAGTCGCGAGAACACATGTCTTCACTTTCAGTCGGACGCTGCAGGGTCAGTGAAGCAGAGTGCAGCTCAGCCCGCTCGGACCTCCCACGTTTCTGAGGAGCCCGGTTCGTCGTCATCGCCCGAACTGGTCCGGACCGCACCGTTAATGTCTTCGTCCTGAGAGTTATAGACAGAGCAGGTGTATTCAATCTCCTCCCTCATAAAACATCGATTTGAACATTAGTTCTCGATCATTATCACAGCCTTTCAACCACCTGTGAACCCCGAACAGTAAAATACCTGAACAGGCGGTGGTCGGGAATCGAATCAACGAACAACAACCCGGACTGGCTGCCAGCCTCGATCTTATATTGATAAACACAAGAGGAACTTGACCACGGTGCCTCTGAGACCAGGCTCAGGAACCGCTCAAAGGCCCGCGAGGTTCCAGGTTCCGCCGAGAGGAGACCGAGGCAGCCGAAACACGACGCCACATCGAGGCACGACGGTACGAGAGGAAGAACAGAATTAAACAAACACATAATATCATCCGTAAAACTCATTCAACACAAGCGACAGACGCCCCCGAACCAATATATCACTGCGCGTCGCATCGCCTGTCAGACCGGCCGACACGTATTCCAACAGAGCCACGCCCAGGTCGTAAGACTCGATAACACGCCTTCCCCGCCGACAGGCAGCATCGTTACTTTAAAGCCCACGCGTTCAAATCAATGAAATGGTAAACGACGTGAACTGATCAAACGAGCTCGATGGAGAGAAACTGGGGACGGCCGAGTTTATCTGAAAACAGTGCCGGTACCAACCGAGATCAAACACCCCCGAGTTCGTCGACCCGAGTCAGATCGAGTCTGGTCACCGAGACCACTGCCTGTGATTCCCCGCCGGTTCTCAGCCTGGGATGTGGAGGTCGAGCGTTGAGAGCGAGAGTCAAACAGTCAGAGATAAATCACCAAAGAGTCATATCTTCCAAACGAACACCGAACCGTCGAACATGCACGAAACAGACATGACGTGAGAACAGTAAACATACCAACTATGACCTGATATGTCGTCCGCTCCTTCACACGAGTTTCCGGATGGAAACAAAGAAACGAGGATTGGTCGCCCGTCACGAGAACAACTTTGTAGCCAGGCGTGACGAATGCAGCCCGGCACTCACCACGTCGTCGCGGCCACCATGCGGGCAGCGTCAGCGGACGCGTCCTCCGATCAGGTGCCCTCCTTCTCCCCGGTTCTTCGCCTTCCCGGACGAACAACGCGCGTCAGCCGACACCCTCCACGCCCGAAAACCAGAGATCGCGGAGGCGCACAGACGGTGAGCCGACAGCGAGTTGCGTTCGCGTGTGATTACCCGCATGTTGCCCTCCAGAACATATCCCCGATCTTATTCATGCCGCAGTTCACCACCGATAGGTCAGTTACAACATCAACAGAAGTTGAAGAGATCGCGAGTTCGTACACACGACGCAGTGAGCGACGTCACCGTGACCTCAGGCGCAGCATGTTCACCTCCCGTAGTTTCTTCAGCCGGTTGCCTGGTGAGCAGGAGATGGCTGCCGCCGTCAGACGCCCGACAGCAAACATACCACGCAGCCACACTGACCCCGAACCGTGCGTGCGTGTGTGCACAGGCGAGTTACCCGAGGGCAGCCAGAGGCCCTGGCCGCATTCCGCCCAGTACGAGCGTTCGTAACAAACAGGAAAGCCCGAACTGCGGAGGTCCGCACCGCATCCACCATCCGCATCACATCTCGGTCCGGTCCACACCCCGAAACCCCGGTCCCGGTTTCTCACTAACATGGAAGCACTGGGCGATGAAAAATTGCAACACCGGTGTCTGTTCACAGCCACAGGCCTGTACCAACTCCATTCAAAATCCAGATGATTTTGCAGATTCCTTCCGGTTTTCATCTGCTCAATTCAAAGTCTCTCACCTTGCAGAACAGGAAAGCAGCCCACTGGTGTTTCACGATGATCCACCAGCAAAAGCCTTCGACACCGTCAGTCAGCGCAGATGATGAAGCAGCAGCAGACCTCGTGATTGTCGTCACAGCGCGAGTCACCAGAAGTGGTCAAACATGGTTTTCGACCATTTCGTTCAAGAACGGCACCGCGAATTGTTTACTGTGAACAGAGCTGAGTCAGGTTCATCCAGGTCCGTGTTGAAAGCCAGCGTCGATCCAGCTCACCGCAGCAACAGGTGCTTAATCAGACGGGGCCCATTCGAAAATACCATCATATCAGAAGTTTCCGAGACCAGATGCAATGTCCATTCATCTGACGGTTAATTTTCCTAGTTTTGCACAGTTCCCGACAACAATCTCGACCTCGAGTTCTTTACCGATTGATAAACCAGGCAGAATCAAATCCCGACCAGAAACCTCCGGTTTTGTCATCTAAATCGAGCTTAATCAGAATGTGGAGGGGTGACATTTCATTTTCATTTGTTGTTTGACCAGGTAGCGAACAAAATCCATATTCTCATCATCATCAGTTGTTAAATATCGTGAGAGTTTAAAATGGAGTTTGCTCATTGAAAAATAGCTTTTAGGAATCTCCGGTAATCCTCGTTTTTGATGTTAATCTCTTTTGTCAGATATGTAATCAGAATACTTTTCAGTAATTGAACTTCATTCGTTAGCCTCGGTTTTAGCAGTTGCCAGGTTCACGACGCCCACGATAATCTCATCTGCCCCCAGTTATCAGGTTGATTTTTAAATGGAGTTTGGTTCAGGGTGAACTGCACCTGCATCCCCCATGTCTGTAACCTGGACCGGGTTTAGCGACGACCAGTGTGGTCCAGATTACAGAGTGTCCCGGAATGTTCACTCTTTCTGAACCAAACTCCATTTAAAAATCAGCCTATTCAACAGGGGTGAGATTGAGTTATCATTAGGTCAGCTGTGAAGCTACAATGGCCAAGCAAAACCGAGAATTTGTGAATGGAGTTTGTAGAGAAATTATTCCTGGTTATATATCTGTAAAAAGAGCAATATCAAAACGAAAAGTCACTGGGTTCCTGTAAAGTATTTTTCAATGAGCCAACCCATTTTAAAAAGCCCTTCACAATATTTAACAACCGTTGGTGATTGAGATATGAGGGTTTTGTTTCACTCTTTCAATTTGAAAACAATAACAGAAAATAGAAATCTCACTTTTACTCATTTTCTGATTAAAAGCTCAGTTTTAAGATAATAACAAAAAACCAGAGGTTTTCTGAATGGAGTTTGGTTCAGAGACATTCTGCCTGGTTTATAATCTGTTAAAGACTCAAGTCCAGAAAGTTGTATTTACATCAGGACTGTTGCAAACTAGGAAAATTAACTAAATCCAGATGAGATGGGTTTAGTTTACATCTGGTATTTTCCAAATATATCTCAGGAAACTCCTGTAAATCACTGTCCAGTGAAAAACAGTATTTTTTGAATGGAGTTTGGTTGAGAGACGTCCTACCTGATTAAACACCTGTTAAAACACAGTGAAACTTGACTCCATCTGTAAATTACAGCTTTAGTTTTCAGATGAACGCTCTGACCTAACATCTGTCTGTAAACAAGTTCATTTTACAAGTTGTTCTGGACAGGAAATGGTCAGGAAAAATAAACCTCATGTTTGTTCCACTCTCTGAGAGGTGACCCATATGTGATTTACCAATCATGGTGTCGCTGCTGCTTCATCTGTAACTGAGCTGATGAAGTCAGAGAACGTGATGCTGCGGATCACAGAACCACAAACCCTCAGAGAACCAATTTATTTCCTGTTCTGCAAAAAATGAAGACTTAGATTGACAGATGAGAAACCAGGCAGGGGAATTCAAAATCGCCTGATTTTGAAAATAAGTTTGGTGCAAGGTTTGCATGTGAACGGACACCAGTTATTTTACTTTTAATTTTCATCACTTAGTGCTGTGAAGCATGTTAGCCAAGGGTCAGCACAGGTAGTAGCCCAGGACCAGGACCAGGGTGGACCAGGACCAGGATCTGGTCTGATCTTATCTGGGATCTTGGGTCTGACCTGATCAGTTTCTGACCCACTGGATTCTGCTCGCCTTGTTTACAGACACTAGCTGCTGGAGAAAACAAGTCTGGCCAAAGGAATCCTGAGCTGCTCCCTCAGGTAACTCACCTGTACACACACACACACACACACACACACACACACAGTTCAGAGTCAGTGTGAACATGTGATGATGCTGTGGGGTATGTTTGTTTTGTGTATCGAGGCGTCCCTCCCCTGACAGCAGCAGCTCCATCTCCGCTCTGCTCCACCAGAACAACCAGCTGAAGAAAACTACAGGAGAGGTGAGAGACGCTAACACCTGCACCTGAGTCACACCTGGTGACATCATCACTGCGTCATGTGATGTCACGAACTCCTCTCAGTCCTCCTCTCTCTTCTTCTGTTGTGTTGTAGCTGGCCTATCAGGTGGTGGAGCTGCAGCAGCAGATAAAGATCAAGGAATGTGTTCTGGAGGAGCAGCATGCCAGGTGAGTCACACACCTGAACCTGCTCACCTGTCAGCTCACCTGTCACCTGTCACCTCACAGTCTCTGGTTTCTCAGGCTGGTGGAGGAGGAGTGTCGGCTGGCGGGTGCGTTTGATTCCCGTCGGGAGCTGCAGGAGCGGGTGGAGCGGGTTCAGGGGGAGAACGGGGCACTGAAGACAGAGTACGATGCCCTGCTGGAGCGACAGAGGGGGGCAGAGACAAGACTCAGGGAGGAGAAGGTCAGAGGAGGACACCTGGTGGAGGACATGATCCACCTGAAACAGCAGGCTGCTGCCCGCATGAACAGCCGCAACGAGCGTAGGTCCAGGTACCTGAACACACCTGTTCATCACACCTGAACACACCTAAAAGTTGTTCTCATGTTGTGACGTTAATGTCTCGTTTCTTTGTTTCCATCAGAGCTCGTGAAGCGAACCTGCAGAAGGAGCTACAGACGGCTGCCAGGTCAAAGGTCACCATAGACAGGTATGTTTACCTGTTCTCACGTCATGTCTGGGTTTCAGTACATGATTTGTTGGTTCAGTGTGAAGCTGGTTCATGTTTAGAGGTCTGGGCTCTTACTTTGGTAGTTTAATCTCTGACTGTTTGACTCTCAGCTCCTCCAGCGCTCCGGCCTCCAGATCCACATCCCCAAAGAACGAGAACCAGGACCAGGAGTCCACAGAGCGGAGACACACCAGACTCTTCAGGTCTGACCAGACTCAGTGTTTAAACTCAGGTCAGTGAACTCAGGAGTGTTTGGTCACCAGTTTAGTTTTCTGTTTTCTTGTTTTCAGATCGGCGTCGGCCACGTCCCCGAGGATCCTCTCCTCCATCAGAGAGCTGTTTGAGTGAGTCTTCACGTCCCGTTTTTATTTCAGTGATTTAGACACGTGACTTTAAAAATAACGTGTCTACCTGTGTGTGTGATGTCAGCAGGAAGAGGCGTGGCCACTCAGTCTGCAGCCTGGAGGAGGACCTGACGTGTCCTGTTGGAATCTGTCTGTCAGCCAGAGTCCCGGCCAGAGCCCTGCACGTCCTGGTAAAACACAGTGATCTCTGTTAGTTCAGGAAACGTCTGTCGCCCCCTGTGGTAGAGATGAGAACTGCAGGATGTGAAGAGACAGTGTTCCTCTGTGTTTGACACAGACCTCCTCTGTCTCCCTCTCATTACCCATCATGCCTCAGTGTAAAGCAGCAGCAGGTCGTGTTTCTACATCACCTCCATGTTCCCTCAGTCTCCTCCTCAGCTGGAACCTGGAACCTCATGACCTTTGACCCGGTTCCTCTGAGAACCTGAACCTCTCAGAACCGTGTGGTTCAAAGTTCCTCTTGTGTTTTTACATCAGTATAAAGTCGAGGCTGAAGCAGCTGATACTGAATCCAGGTTGTTTGTTTTCGTTGATTCGATGATTCCCGACCACGAGGACTCGCCTGTTTCCAGGTGAAGAACACACACACCTGTTCAGGGTTCACAGGTGTGAGACAGGAAACATGATGTGAAGGATGAGGGAGACAAAATGTTCAAATCGTGTTTTTTTTATGAGGAGGGAGTTGAAGGATTCACACCTGTCTCACCTGTCTGTATCTCTCTCAGGACGCCCATGAGCAGGGCATTAACGCAGTGCGGTTCAGTTCCAGTTCAGACCTGTTGGCGACCGGAGGAACGGACCGGGTCATCAAACTGTGGGAGGTCCGAGCAGGTAAACTCACCTCTGCTCACTTTATTACCTGTATCCATTTAAATGATGAGGTGTCGTGACCTCACTGATGATGTCACCAGGCTCACTGACCCACAGAGCGACTCTGGACGGCAGCACCGAGGGGATCACCTGCATCGAGTTCGACCCCACAGTGAGTAAACCCCGCCCCTCAGGTTTTGGTTATTAAAGGACCAGTCTGATGTTTGAGACGATGATTTGTTTGTCTTCAGGGTCTGAGGATCCTCGCGGCGTCTTACGATAAATCGGCTTTGTTGTGGCGACTGGACGACTCTGTTCCCAAGGTAACCATGACGACTTCTCTGATTGATCTCTGTGTCTCACCTGTCTGTGTCTCACCTGTCTCACCTGTCTGTCTCAGCTGACTCTGACATGAGGTCACATCAGGAAGGTCACGGCAGCACGGTTCAGCAGTTTACCTCATCAGGTGGTGACAGGAAGTGCAGACAGAACCATTAGACTGTGGGACCTGCAAAGAGCTGCCTGTGAGTCACACTGATCAATCAGCAATACCTGATCAATACCTGGTTGGTGAGTGTTTACTGAGATGTGGACCTGTGTGTGCAGGTGTGCAGGTAGTTGAAGTGGCGTCGTACTGCAGCGACCTGGTCTGTTCTGAGAACTGTATCATCGGTGGACACTTCGACTCCAAGATCAGGGTCTGGGACACCAGGTAACACCTCACCCTATCATCACCTCACCCTATCATCACCTCACCCTATCATCACCTCACCCTATCATCACCTCACCCTGTCAATTGAGCAGACAGTGCTGATCCGTCGCCACTGGTGTTCATCAGCGCCGGTTTCTTCTTCCAGACCGCTCGATACACTGTTGCGTCGCAGCCGCAGCACGCGACGAGCACGCCGCAGCCTTCAGACCGCGATCCGATACAGAACCGGATTCTAGTGCCCGATCCACGTCTCAGCCTGGTCTTCGAAAACAAGTTCATTTCTCGCTTACGATCAACGTCATTTGTACTGGTCAACAGACTTCGCTCGTCGTAGTTAAACGACGGTTTGAGGCCCGCGTTCAACATGAACAGTATCATCGCATCTGAACAAACCGCTCACGGGTCCAGACTTATCGCCCGACCGCTACCGGCCGAGTGCAAGGATCAGCCTGCCTGCGTAAACCTCACAGTTACCTGCAGACATACCGTACGGCCGGCTTTCAGAACACATCAGACCGCATTCAGGTTCCAATTACTGTTCCCGACCCCAACCCGATCACACAGAGATCATATTCCGTAGTCCTTCCGTCTGCGAGTCTCAACAAAAACACAAACTTCAGTCGACAGCATTCAAAACTTCTTCCACAACCACCGCAGATAGTTGCCAGCTCGCCAGCCATCAGTCGTTAAACAAACGTCTTTCTGGTCTCTGGCGTGCCCGATTTGATTTGGCGCGATTACCACCAGTCATTACCGTCGATCTTCAACAGACAAGTCGGGCTTTAATTTCAATCCTTTCTCGCAGCCAACGAAGCCGACAGTTTTTATCATCTCACCACGCCGCCGGGCAGCACCGAGCACCGCCGCCAAGCGCACTGCGCAACATCAGCGAGCATAAGATGCATCCTGCCACCAAACTTAACAGTCTCAGCAACACCAACCACTAAACACACCGAGACACCGATTTACATACTGCGTCGAATGCCACCGTACTGAACACGGGGAAACAGCCTCCCACTGCCCATGCTCCACTGTTTACAGTCTTACTTCATATTTCAGACATTTGTCTTCGCACGCTTGATACTCAACAGAATACCATACTCCGTATTTAATTCGAAGTAAACATTACGCCTGTGCCGCCCCAGCGCGTTCGTCTGGTTCACACCCCAGGGCGTGTCGCCGCATTCGCCAGCCGATTTGACCGCCCACCGTCGCACAGACAATGGTCATTTAGTCGTCAACAGAACACGCCTACCGCTAACCGCCTAACCGCGTAAGCAGCCGTAAACGTGAGCCTGATCTGGCCCAAACATTTGCAGCCGCTTTGCCCGGGAGGCCCAGCCCATTTGTTCGAAGGCTTGTCGTCGGTCTTCCCCGTTTTGTACCACGCGTTTCATCGACCATTGCAGGAGAACAGCAGATTGAAATCGGCGATTCTCAACCGCAGTTTCAAAGAACAACCGAACATCGGTAACGTTGCCTGCGTGTCGATTGAGCCGAGAGTTCAGCAGGTGAGACAGGTCTGTCGCAGCCCATCGATCGACGGGAAATCATTAATGTAGAGTTAACACAGTTGCGGCTCGTTGTCAAAATCGCTGTTGAAGATGAACAGTTGCCAAAACCCAGCTTATACATCGTTGCCGTCAATATTTCAACCACAAGATCAATGACCTGTTAAACTACGTTCTTCTTCATTGCAGGCCCGAGCCAGCCTGGTGAACACGCCTCACAACCGGACGGTCGGAGGTGAACTCACCCGTATGAAAGCGTGCAAAAACAGTTTCCGCCATTGCGAAGGATACTGCAACAAACAAACTCGATAACGTGCCGTCCGTTACCGTAACAAACGCTGCGTCGAACAGCCGATTATAATGCCCTGCAGAGACTTCACACGTGAGCCCCGTCCTCAGCGCCTCCTCCCGATGCCCAGCAACAGCCCTCCCCTCCCTGCGATGTTCAGACGCGGCGGCAGCCTGGTGATGGCGGGGGTCCACTGGTATTGCTGACCACGCACAGCCCCGCAGGGAGCCCTCGGGAGTGCTGGATATTGCCACCGCCCAGAACACCGTCCAGCATTCCGGTACTACTTTCAATGGCGTTTGCGGGAGCCCTGGCGCAAGACAGCATCTCGAGGTTGACTTAGGCTCCGCCCTGAGGTAATTTTACCGACAAAACATGATTCTTAATAAGAACCAGGAGTTGTCAACATCGCGCGTTTGCGGTGCGGCTTTTACCGCGTTATTCGACGCCCAGCGAGTCGCCACCAGCAACACAAACACGCTGTCACGGAGATGGTGGCCCTGTGTTCTGCCCCAAAATTCCCCATGTCAATGGAGTTCGGCGCGATGTCAGATTGATGGCGTGAGACACGCCGCAGCCGCGCGCCTGACGCTGAACCGCAGCAGCTCGACGCAGCCGGAACGCCGCCCACGAGCAACTGAAACCTGCAAGTCAGTCCAGAGGCCTCAGTCCACCATCGCCGTACGGCCGGGTCCCGCCCGGTCCTGAGCTGACCCGCTGGAATCGAGGCCATCTGACTCTGGGCTGTGGGTGCCAAGCGCCAGGAACTGGATGTAGTCGACAGGACGGCGAGCGACCGCCAGAACATCTGTGAAACCTCCGCCGACGAGCAACCGAGCCAAAACAATGGAGGGAGGACGCTCACAAGACACCGCCTGAAGACCTGGACACGGACATCAATTATTGACCATTGTTAAGTCCATGAATTTATCTGAACTGGGTCAGCTTCAGGACCGGGTAGGACCCAGCTGCACTCTTTGCGTGATAGTGGACTGAGCCTCTGGACGACTCTACAGGTCTAGTTTATCGGAGAATGAGCCTCCCACCACGCCAGCCGCCAGACCGGGACACCAGGCGTCTCGACCGCGCCGCTGCAAATACAAACACACCCGAAAACATTATCTCACAAATCCATCAATTTGATATTTGAAGTACCAGACGCCTATTGATTAAAAACAGGACACTTATGGAGCAGAAACACAGGAGCCACCATCCGCTCATCTGTTAGCATGTTTCAAAGTTACTGACTTTCTCAGCTGTGGAAGAAGTAATCAGATACTTTACTTGAGTAAAATACCATTGTGCAACACAAACACACTACATTGGAAGGTAGTCTTGGACTTGCTTGCAAATTCATATTTTTGCCAATGGAGTTTGGTAAAGACAGTTGTTACATACCACCTCAGAACTGAATCTAAGTCTCAACCTCAGAGTTAAATGTTTGGTCACTTTTGTCTTTTTCCAAAACTTTCCAGGACTTTCCAGGACCATAAGGCTTCATTAGAGAGTGGTACCAGTGTTGGAGAGGCTGAGGATGCTGGACGGGTGTTTGTCTCTGGGCGAGTTGAACCCTGATATCCAGCCTCCGAAGTCCCTGCGGATGTCATGGATGTCGTAGTACCAGTGGACCGGCATGGAGGCGGAGTCCGCCGCACACATTGCCCACAAGGCCTCGCTCACCGCACGCCGCACCTGAGACATCTCACCTGAGGAGGAGGAGGAGTTAAACTGAGAGACCTTCGACATCAGGAGGAGACGCTGAGTGAGTTAAAACTGAGACGAGTCACATTAATGAAGTCCTCTCTCTCTCTACAGGCATTATAATCCGCTTATTTTATTTTTAATGTATTTTATTTTATTAACAGACCTTTGTTATCAAGTTTATTTTATTTTTAGTATCCTTCACAGTAAAGCTGTTAAACCTGTTTTTATACACACTCATACAGGTTGAGTTCACCTCCATTTGTCCAGTTTATATTGAAATGTTCACAATTTAATGTCTCAGATTTTCTAATAGAAGAAAGAAACATGAGGTTTAACAAGAGTCATTGAATCTTGTATTAAGTTTAAATATTGACAGTAACGTGTATAAACAGGTTTAATAACTGTTCATCTTTCTAACAGCTGATTTTAATAACGAGCCACAGAAATACATGTTAATACCACATTATTAGTTTCCCGTCGATCAGCTGGTGGAAACATGACAGACCTGTCCTCACCTGCACAGACTCTCAGCTCCATGTCAACACACAGAAAATGAACTCAACGTTACCGGATGTTCGGTTTGAACCTTTAAACTGTTTTAATGGTTGAAACTCACCGGTCACAGACGCAGCTGATCTGCTGCAGCTCTCCTCACAATGATTCATTAAAACTTGCGTAAGTTCATTGTTACAAAACTACAGGAAGAGACCGACGACAAACCTTCAGTTAAATAATAAACTGACCTCCCGTTAAAAACCGGAAACAGCCTGTAAATGTTTCCTGATGTTTGATTATTTCAGATAAAACCCTTTGATTTTACAACTCTTACACGGTTAAAAACAGTTATGACATTAGAAACGTGTTTGTGTTGACATTTCGTAACCGGTTATGCAGTACGGTGGTCGACGGGGGTCAAATCAACAAGCGAAATACACTTTAGTATTTTGCCCTGAGTGTGGACTTCCAGACAGACACGCTTTGAACAGCAAACGTAATGTTTACTTCAGATTAAATACGGAAGCATATAAAGTGTCTCTGTTTGAATTTATCAAAATATTCTGAAGATATAAAATGTCTAAGAATTATAAATGAAGATATGTGAATATGGAGGCGCCTGGAAGACGAGTAGGAGGGCAAACTTTCCCGATGTTAGTCTACGGTGGCCGTTACAGACCAATTTGTTGCGAATATGTAAATCAGTTCATCTCCGTGTGTTGAAAGTGGATGGCGGCGGATTGTTTGAAACACACTGAACGATGAAGTTTTAATTAGCGGTTAAATGTTATAAAATGATCCCGCTGGTGTTAATGTTGCGCAAATTAGCACTTAGCTGCAGCCGTTAGCTCGATTAGCTACTTAGCGGCTACATGGATGAATGAATAAAAACTGTCAGCTTCATTTGAAATGCAGAAAAAGTTAAATTAAGTTGACTTGTCTGTTCGGGGTCGGTTGGTTTATTTGTGAAGCTGTTGGTAGAAGTGATCGCGCCGTCAAATCAGGTTTTGCCAAAGTTGACGCGTAGAAAGTGTTTGTTTTTAGCGACTGAGCTAAGCTAGCAGAGAGCTAGCAGGCTAACGATGCTGTCTGCGGTGGACATGGAAGAAGAAGTTTTAGATGCTGAAGATGTCGGTAAGGACGTGTTTTTGATTAGATTTAAGGATTTCACAAGACTGAGAAGGAGGTTTACAGAGTCTCTGGAGTCTCTGTGTTAATGTAGTCCAGATTTGACAAGTCCAGGGGTTGTGGTTTTGATTTTAGATCTGGTCTGATGTGGTCTAGATGGAAAAAGCAGCTAAAATTTTTGTGTATTTCTACAAATAATATAAAGGTTTACACATCTGAAACTGGGCTTCTAACAATCCTTACACTCTCCCTGTTAATGTAGTCCAGATTTGATAAGTCTAGTTGTAGTGGTTTTTGATCTAGATCTGGTCTGATGTGGTCTAAATGTTCTGTTCATGTTGAGCCTTGAATAAACCATCATTTAACTACAGTAACGAGAGCAGAGTCTGTTGTTAGTACAAATGACGTTGATCAGTAAAAGCAGAAATGTGAACTTGTTTTTCAGAACGGGCCCGGGCATTCTGGGCTGAGGAGGACGTGGATCAGGTTTTCAGTCGGGTTCTCGTGTATCTGGATCACCTGAAGAGAGTCCTGAAGAAGAACACGGCGACAGATAAAGGTTAGACTTCTTTTCAGCTCGTCCTGTGATCTGCAGCTGCGTTACACCTGTGGTGTTATCAGGTGAGGTCTGGAAGAACCAGTGGCTGATGGGAGAATTTTACCAATGGCGTTCGGGCGGATCGTCCCTGATTGACCTCGAGTCTGTATTTGTTGTATTTTCTGTGATTCAGAGGCGTCAACACAAACGTCTGTTTCCTGTTTGTTGATCAGAACTGGTTCAGTCTCTGAAGCTGCTGGACTCTCTGGACCTGTCTCCTCTGGTCTCCAGTCAGGACTCGTCTGTGGTCCAGGTGGTCATCGGCTCAGGTAAACTCAGACTTTTATTCTGAAACTCTGCTGTGACGGTGGCGTCGGGGTGTGTTGAGGTTTTATTTGTGTGTGTGTTCCTGCTCAGGTGAGCTGCTGCCGGCTGCTTTCCCCCACCACAGTCCCCCCTCCTCCCCCCCTGCCTCCCCCACGTCTCCCTCTCAGGGTCTGTCCGGCTCCTCGGCGCCTCCCGCAGGCAGAGAGGAGCTGCTGCCTCCTCTGGCTACCGTCCAGCTGCACTACCAGCTCCACTCTTGCTGCAAGGTGACACTGAATGCACCACACACCCTGAACGCACCACACACACTCACTCACACACCACAGACGGCTGTGTTTGTGACCTCATGTTGTTCTCCCTCTAGGCCTGCATGTCCAGTTTACCCAGCATGCCTCAGTCCTCGCCTCCGTTCTGGGGTCAGAACCCACTGAAGGTGCCGCTGCTCTGCGGCTTTAAGAGGCTGAGCGCCGTGCCGCTGACGTCACCGGGAGGGGGCGGGGCGTGGGACTGCGAGCGGCCAGAGCCCAAGGAGGTGGAGGAGGACGGAGGCGTGGAGGACTGGGACGTCGTTTACAAGGCGCCGTGCGGACAGAGCCTCCGTAACCATGACGACGTGATGCGTTTCCTGTTGGCTACAGAGAGCTACGACGTCCTGCAGGTCGGTCACGATGCCTTCAGAGTTTGTCAGGAAACTTCCACTACAGGATAACCACGAGTGTTTTTCCTCCAGGTGGACTTCTTCACCTTTAACCCCTCTGTCCGGTTGGACCCCCCCGTGGTGCCGGGCCCGCGGCGTCCGGAGCAGGACCTGAGCCGCGGCCTGGAGCCCACGCCGGTGGAGCTGTGCGTTGGCGACAGTGGCGCCCGGCCTCCGGACTTCCGCTACAGGAGGGAGCGCTGGCCGCACGGCTGCTTCCTGAGCCGCAGCGCCACGCTGTTCAACGCTTGCTGCGACTGCACCGACGGCTGCACCGACGCTCAGAGCTGCGCCTGCGTCGCCATGACCGGAGGAGGCCGCCGCTACACCCACCACAGGCTGACGGAGCCGGTGCCTTCTGGGTAATACAAACACTGACAGTCCTTGAACGTCTCATCCCTCTGTGTTGTGTCATGAATGTGTGTGTTTGTGTTGTCAGGTTGTGCGAGTGCGGGCCGTGGTGCAGCTGTGATCGAGCTCGTTGTCAGAACCGTCTGGTCCAGAGAGGGATCAGAGTCCGGCTCCAGGTCTTCCAGACTGAAGACCGCGGCTGGGGCGTGCGTTGCCGTGACGACCTGGACCGCGGCACATTCGTGTGCATCTACGCAGGTTAGGCGGCGTCAGACACTGAGCTCACGGCCGTTTAAAGTTCAGATTAAACCCGGTTTTGGTCCTCAGGTGTGATCCTGCGACGGGTCCAGACTCCGGCCGAGCTGCCGCCCCCGAAGCTGACGAGGGCCGACCTCCCGTCGGACGACGAAGTGGAGGTCGTCACCGAGTGGCTTGCCCCGCCCGTCCTGGAGGGGCGGAGCAACCTGCTGGAGACCCCGCCGCCCGTGTCCCCGCCCACCTCACCACCCCTGCATGTCCCGGTGATCCAGAGACCCGACACCAACACCACCGCTACGCCTCCGGACAGAGACAAGGTGCCTTCTGGTCTCAGTTTCTCTCTGTTGGATTTTCACGTCAAATCAATAACCATGTTTTTGTTCCTCAGGGTCCGACGGTGCTGGTGGGAGGTCCAGAGCCGTCGTCTCCTTCAGCAGGTACAGAAATAACAGATCACTGAATTATATCTTATGACACCACTGCTCTAGAAATGAAGACTTAAAAGAGACTAAGATCCTTTTACTTTAACCAGAAACATCTCTATATATCACTACCAGACTCCATTGACAAAAAGAGGGATTTTACTGGGAGCTGCTGGAATACCACTGCCTCCATCTGTTAGTGTGTCTGTGTTACTGTGTGGTACTTTTACTTC
>BRZM01001862.1:53827-84733 GCA_033238685.1 Lates japonicus
GAAGACTCAAAAAAAGAAAAATGACCACATGTATCCATGATTGTCACAGCTGGTGATTAAGTCAACTAAGTAAACAAATATATATTGCTGCTTTCCTATATACTGTTGTTGGAAAAAATCTTTAGATATGTGACATAAGCAGTTCATAACTCTTAAACTAAATCTAACTGTGCAGTACCGTTTTGCTCACTAGCATCAAAATTAAATCAGCCCACATAATCAACTTCTCTCTAACATAATCCTGTCACTCTTCACTTTCAGCAATGCTAGTTAAAAGACAGGAAATGTCATGTAATTCTACTTGAGTACCATAACTGGAAGCTTACCATGGTTAAAATCTATCTGACATTTTTGTCAAAAGTGTCAAAACTCTTAAAAGTGGTTAAATATTACTGTTACAAATACATGTGATACAATCATTTTAACTGTTGTTATTTTGTAAGTTAATGACTGAAGATGGGGAAGTTTTTACATTGTTTATCTTTGATATTTTCTAATAATTAATCTATGGAGCCATACTGTGCAGACTGACTATCGAGAATCTTTACCTGAGCATCTCGGTGGGAAAAAAGCAGCACCAGGGTTTTATGCCTTGGCTACTCATAGCTTTCAGTCATTAAATCAGTTCTGCAGTGTAAAACAGAGACATCTTGTATGTACAAATACATGCTCGCACATACACTACATATATATAATGCAACCAATTCTTTCTGGGTACTCCGTTTTTAATATACACAAAGTTAGGCTTGGTTGTCCCTTTTCCTACTGTTCAGTAACATGAGAAATTGTCCTGTAATGAGCCCAGATGGCACAGTAGGAAGTCATAATGACGTGGCTATATTCCATATATCTTCTTCCAGTTTCAGTCCTGCATTGTTCATAGTGGCTCACTGTCACTATGTACTTTTCCATCAATCTGTATTGATGTGCATTTTCAATTGCACATAAAAAAAAAGGTCTGATCTGTTACCAGGAATCAGAGAAAAGTTTAAATATAGAGTTAGGTGGCAAAGTTGTTGTATGTATTGAAACAGACAGCAATCGTCAAAATAGAAACATGCAATAACTAAGAGCTTCTGCTCACTAGAAGAGGCCAAGGACAGCAGATAATTTAGGAAAATATAACGTGCATTACTACATGAAACAATAAAATTCTATATTACTTATGTCGTATCTCATAGCATTTCCTTTTCTTTTTTTTTTTTTTTTATGCCATTTGAGGTTTGACAGTTTTAAAAAAAAAATTACTGAATCCTTTTCTCCAGTGGTTTTAATGTCACCTGACTGGATGATCCTTAGGCTACCAACTGTAAACTAATGTTAGTTTAAAAGGTTTTTATTATGAAAGTAATACAGTCAGCCTTAACATTACCTGTATGTGCTTTCAATTCTATTTAACCCATACACTTGTGTTTTTGTAATTTGCAATAGGTTAGAATAACTTTCTTGAATAAGGAAAAATTCCAAGTAACAAACATATTATAAAAGAAAAGTTATTATACTTTCTATTTTGAGTTTCACTCTGTTTTATCCTTCTCTGTGTCACTTGTGGAATTATTGATGAAAAGCTATCACAGCCAGTTCTAGCCTTTTTTCTATAGCTTTTGACATGAGAGAAGGTTAAAGGCTTACTAAGGCTCATGAAAAAACTGGCGTGAATGTTGATTGGATGAGGCAGGTGTTGGTGGCTGTGTTTGCACGTGTACTTGAAGGATTTCATGTGCCAGATGTCAGCTCCTTTAACAATACTTGTGAATCAGGACAACGCGGTGAAATCTCTTTTACTGTTCTACTGTTAACCATATGTTGCTTTTGTGTTGGGATTGGTTTGGGGACTCTTACTGGCCTCAGTTCCCAACTTGTACTCCATATACCCCCTCCACTCTCCAGCCATCCAGCTGTCCATGCAGTCTTCACATCCTAATCCACCTAATTTAGTAGGTAGTCTTGGTCATTACCTGAGCAATGACAGAATTGGAATCGATAAAGGGCACAGTAAGCGATGTGTCTGCTGTTTCTCTCTATTTCTCTGTTTCTCTCTGCCTGTTTCTCAGTATACGGCTCATTTTGCTCTCTGTCACCCTCTCCCAGTTTTAAATTCCACGGTATCCAGACACTTGGCCATTCAATCTCAACTCTGCAGGTGAAATAAACCTCCCTTTAATTTGTCTTTATTACTGCCCGTTGTTCTTTTCTTCATCTTCTTTCCACTCTCCGGCTTCAAAGCATGAGTGAGGTTTGCAGAATGTCTCCATCAGCTTGATAATCAATGGAAACTTGGTTCTTAATCAATGCCGCAAATTTACCCCTACCATTACCCATCTGAGGTAGCCATAATTCACTATGTGTCACTGCATGACATAGTGCAGCCTTCATGATGAACAGTCCTTTAATGGACTTTTGTTGACACATACAAATGGAGAAGATCATCATACTGGAGAGATGGGTGAAGAAGAGATGGAAGAGAAGGGGTCAGATGGCACATGCCTACTTTCCAACAAAAGCGAGGGCGGTTCTATTCATTTTTTTAGCCACCAGAGATGGAGAGACAAAACATCTATCATCATTTCCACTTTCCGCTCATCCCTTACTAAACACGATAAGCAAATGGTATCATCATCATCACCATCATGTGAACATCGTAAGTCATCATCAGACAATTTGGCAGCATTCATTTAGAGGCAAAAGAAAAACACTCCTAGACAGCACCTCACTGGGTAACATTTATCCGTCTTTCTTTTTCACGGCGCTTCCACCATTTGAATAAAAGGCACCTTCGTTCCAAAGCCGCATGGAATAGACTGCACTTTCTTGAACCATTGTCACGTTTGAGCTTCTTGAATATGTGCATACAGAGCAGAAAATGAATAAATTCCAGAGAGGGTATATGAGGTTGAAATTGTATTTGAAGCTTGTGGCCGGTCCCACCAGATTATTCTCTAAGCGGAGCCAGAAAATGGTGACAATCAGTGATTTCTAGCACAAGGCGGAACTTCATACAGCTCTGTCATAGTCGACCAAATACCAGTAAACAACAAAAAATAAATAAATAGATGATGGATGTTCTCTCTCTTGGCAGAAAATGAAAAACACACATAAGTTACAGAGAAAAAAAGGGTGAGTGAGCCCGAGGAGAAATTCGTCAAGAAGTTTCTATTACTTTTATTACCAGTCAGTATCTGTCAAGTGTCCAATGGATGTGACATTTTGTGACAACAAGCTTGTGGTCCTGTGACTTCAACATCAACAAATGAAAATATATTCATCAGTATACTCTTTACTCACTGTACCTTTGTTTTAAATTCGTTAGATCCACAAACTGTCATTAAATGTCAAATAACCTGGAAATAAGCCCGGTGGAACAAACTGGAGCCCTGAATAAGAAACACAATTTACTTTTCTGCTCCCTATTTACTAAACATGAGATTTTGTCAATCACTCTCCTGGTATGAAACTACCAACCCTTAGCTGCAGATTGTTCTCCATATGCTGAGGAAGGAACTAAACAGCTAAGGTGAAAAAAAATGCATAGTTTCCTGCTTTCAAAACCAACAGATAAGCAGACATAGAGTCTTGATGAGACACAACACAACATATTCTCCAATATTATATGTATTGCCTTTCTTACTCTGGAGTACAACTGAAGCGTGTAGTGTCTCTGCAAGCTAAGAATAGTAGCTCTTTATTTGGAACAGGCTGCTGAAACTCCTGCTTTCGCATGTTGTCTTTTAATTAGGACATTTTCTGAGTTCCAACCTGGTAATCTGTGAATATTCCTCAAAAGCTCTGTCTCAAACCAATTAAAATACAGTGCACAAAAGCGGTAGCAGGAAGCCCCATAGAAATAGTCTTGCCTTGTTGCTCGACAGGCTCTCTGTCAAAAACCTATCTAAGCATTTAAGTTATTTCCATATTGAGCATGAAACAACAGATATCTTTGTGCCGATACTGAGCCACTGTTTCACGATTTAAAGAGAGGGGAGGACAGGAGGTTAATCACAGCAGTTGGATCATCCAGACTTACTCTGTAGCACTTGCCAACTACAAAGCCCTCATTCCATTTTCAAAGCAATGTCACTTTTAGACAGCGGTACACAGAGATTTGCATGCCGAAACATAAGATTTTGCACAAGTATTAAGAACATGCTGACAGTAGTGTTCCAGTCATTAAAGCTCTATTGAGCTAATCACTTTGTCAAAAGTTAACCGATGGATAAATATTGAGCTGGGTGGTGAGCTAGCGTACTCCTTTTATATTCAGCTTTTAAACACCATTTTGTACATTTTACAATTGATATCTTCTTGCCTATTATTATTGTAAAGTGTATTATGAATATTGTCATTATAAATATTCTTTTTGTAATATATATATATATATAATGTATATTTCCATTTTCCATTTTATTTTGAAAATGCATATTTACTGATGTTTGAGGTTTCATGAGGCAATATTAATTTCTGTGCGTTGGTACAGAGGGAGTCAGGGGCGATGTTTAGCCCTGTAACATAAAGACTGAAACAGGCAGGACAGTTAGCCTGGCTCTGGCTAACTTCCTCTAAAACCTTCACTGTTTATCGGCTATATTGTATTTGTTTGTGCAGGAATAAAAATGTTACATGTTGGAACTGTTTTGCATATCTAACTGCATTGGCTGTAAGTAGCAGCTTCAAAGTCTTCTCGTGACAGGGAGGTTGCTAGGTTTGGTACCATTGCTTGCGCTGCACAGAAAAGCAAGTGGATGCATCATCTATTGTCTGTCAAATAACTCCAAGCAGTTGTCTTTCACAGTCTGTCGCATTGGTTTCCTGTATTCCAAAATATTCTAATATTTGGATTTGGGAGTGTTTTCAATACTTTATCAGTAATAGCATCTGTTGAATGATTCCAGAAAGCCTAAACTAGAGCAGGTATTGAGAGGGATTTGTAGGTGTCACCATGTAGAATAGGTAAACAGGGACTGCCATCTACGCAAGCCAGGCCTTCCATTGATGGATGACCAGCTTACAGAGGACACAAAGCGCTGTGACATTGATGGACAGTCTGATATTGCCTCCCTAATCTTGCCTCCACTCGGTCTCTCCCTCTCTCTCTCTCTCAGTCCACACACACACACACACTTCTCTGTGGCCCTCTCACTTCTCCAGCTCCTCTTTCTTTCTTGTTTCTCAGTTCTGCTCTGACTCACACTTTTCATCTCTGCTCTCTCTCTCATTTCTCCGTCTTCTTTTATTATCTCACTTGCTCATGTCTCGTCTTGTCATGTCCTTATGGGGTCTAAGTCGTCTCATTCTTTGTTTTCTGACTGTTCCGCGCCTACGATCATCTCTCACTCTGCCTCTCCCTTCAACTCTGCTGCTGCCGCTTCTCTCTGTCTTGTGTACTGCGTAGCCTGCTCCCAAACACTTGGAGTTCTCATCATTTCACAGATCAAACAGCCACCACTTTGTGTGAAGGACTGAGTGAAGACGTTAACCAACAATAAAACTTAACAATATTTACCCAAATACACTCAGTCCTGAAATAAAAACTGCAATATTTCTCCCCCAGTGCAAAGATAATTCAAGGACATTAGTCTTTTTATGCTCCCACACACTAGGTACAGTTATGGCCAGAGGCATTATGTTTTGGGCATGTCAAGTCTGTCAAGTCAAGTACATACACCTATTCTTGTGAATGGGATATCACAGGAGCATGGGAGGAATTTCTTCAAATTTGATACAGGCGTTCACTTGAACTCCAAAGAGAGCTGATTCGATTTTGGCCGGTCAAGGTCGAGGTCTCTGTGACCTCACAAAACACATTTTTCAGGCGTGACTTGTGAATTCACCACGCTAATTAACTAGCTGGACTAGCTGGACTGGTTAGCAGAGGGCATACAACACAAGACTGTAACTCAACATTTTGCCCTCTTTAACCTCTTTTTCATTCTCCACAGAAACTGTGAAAACAAATTTTCAGTGAAAAGTTCCATAAACCCAGTACTCCATACTTAGCGCCAAAGGACAGACAGACAAATTAGATGGGAACATAGCAGAGCATTTATCAGCTAAAAGGCTGGATAGTTCTCTCAGAAAAACAGGCACTACAAGGAAATTGATTGCTGAACTTTGTCCACAGGTCCAAACATGACTCCAAATGAATATAAATATTACTCTGTGTCTACTGGATGTGTCGTGGGAAACTGTCTAATAAGTCTACCATAACAACTTTAAAGGTGATAAAATGTCAGATATTGTGTTTTCAGCTTGTTTGTGGCCTCTCTGTTTGGAAAGAGAAAGAAAAACGTTGCTTACTTGGGCAAATATTTTCCTCAAAAGAAAATTCTAACGACTTCTTGCAATTTATAGTTGCATTTCAATACAAAAGAAAATCCTTTTTGACAGTAGTTAACAAAAGACAAAACACCAAATCAATTGTGTTGTTCTAAAAAAAAAAAAAAAAAAAAGGTACCACAAAGATGTAACCACAAGTTTTACAAATGAAACAAAAAAAATACATGTACATAATTCATTTGTAACTCTATACAACCAGATCTTGGCATGCCATTGGTGTCCATCTGATACCTTCATTAACTACTGCTGTTGTTTCCTCTGTCTGTATATATAACACAGTGTTGCCATCTGCTGCTAATGTTTTTTTTTTTTAAATTGATGCCCACTTCCCAATACTATTTTAACAATGTTTTTATTATTGTTAAGATGCTTCTTTCTATAGTTCCCACGTGAGGCTTCGTTGAGTTTTATGGACAATTTGAAATGTGCATAAAAACAGGTAGATAGAAGCCTCGCTCATGGCTTTTCCACTAATACACGTTTTTTGTTGTTTTTCTGTCACATCTTGTATACTTGCCTCTTTGTTTTAAATGGTTTACCTCATAAAAAAGGCCCAAAGCATCAACCATGAGCTTAAGTCTGAACTGGCCCTGAAGGTCTGCAGGCTGAATGTAGCTTTGTCTGTTTCTGCTGTGAGCACCTTGTCTGCTCTGGCTTCCTATCTGTACACCTGTCTACCAGCTTGTCTCTCTGCCAGCCAATTAACCTGCATGCTCTTACTGTCACTTGTCTCCTCATGCCAGGAAGGAATATTTCCTCTCTTTCAAAGACGAAGAAAAAAGCCGCTGCATTATGTGATGGAATAGAATAAATAAATAAACACACAGCAACCATTTTAGCATTTTAACTTTTCTTTCATGTTTCATTTTCCTGCCCTTACTCAGTTGCGAAACTATATTATATTGCTCTTTTTAATGTGTTTTTGTGTTTGGTTTTTGTTTACCCCTTTACCTGTGACCTATTGTGTGGAATCTAAGTTGTACAGAAATGGGAGTATTCCATTCAGTATGGGTTGAGAAGTGAAAATAGCATGGCACTCATACACGACCACAGGCTACAGCCTGCTTGTTTGATTACAGCAATCAATCGAGAGAGAGATAGAGATAGAGAAGGAAAAAGGAGAGAGAGTTTGTGTGTCCATGTACACGTGGGATTGTGGCCGACAAAGCAGAAATGACAGTCGAGAGGACTCTCGAACACACTCCACTCCGCCTTGTGCTCATCTGAAGAAATAAGGGACGTAATATCAATGAGAATACTGGGTTCTCCTGAAGGGAGATAAAAGAACAAGAAGAAATACATTATATCCTCAACGGATCACATTTGTTTCCCTGACTCTGTTCTGCTTCACTCAGGTCAGCCAGTGTGGGTGTGGTTTCAGCTGACGCCCGTGCCTCTGTCGACATATCATTAGTTTTCAGGATGCATTACTCCCACCCAATACTTGAATGAGGAACACAAGTCAGGTAAAACCATTTAAATCTGAAACTACATCCAGTATTGCAGGTTATGGTTGTAAGCTGTTGTAGTATACAGCAGGAGAAAGCATGATTAAATGAATGACTGATGTAATGCCTGAATGAAAGTTTTAATGTCACATCTACCACTCTGCAATAGTTACAAAGTCCAGTTAACACGTCCTGCTAACTGGGATATTACACAACACTCTTCAAAGGCAGTCCTCAGATATATATCAGCAACTAGATGAAAATTAATGGACAGACTTGTTTGAAATGCACTGATCTGACCAAATGACTTTGTGAAGCGAATGATGCAACTTAAGTTCCAGGGTGATGATATAATTCCATCTGTTTTCTGTCTGAAAAATAGCTCCAGAATCAGAACACTGGTTAACACCCCTGATGAGATTATCCAGTATTCTATCACTGTAATGAGAGACTATAAAACACAGAAATGTTCTGATTGGGGTTCCTGAAGAACTGCAGCAAATGTTGCTGCAAATAGCAAACCTTCATATAATTTCATAGTAGCCGATGAGGCCAGCGTATAGGATTTACAGGGACAGTTGGTTCCATAGGGATGCAGATCCAGCCTGGGTATCATGGATGTTATCTTGGAGTGATCAAATTGTTAGACACACAGTAGAAGTATGGATGGCTAATGGTAATTCCATTAGTTTTGCCTGAATATAAGGATATCCAGGAAAAGGGTTCTGATTCTGTCTAAACCCTGGTTCGCTTGGCCTTTCTCTGGGTAATTTGGCCTCCCACAGTCCAAAGACATGCAGGCTAAAACCAATACCAAAGTACCAAAGGAATATTTTGTCATTTTGGAGAATAAGACTTATTTGGGTTCTCAGGCGGAAAGACGTGATGACAAGATTGATTTCACTCTCACATTATGTGGTAAATAAAAGATGTAGCTACCAGTCATTAGCTTACCACAAAGACTGAAACAAGGGGAAAACAGCTAACTCGCCCGTCCAGCAGTACCAACTTCACTTATCAGCAGCTCTAAAGCTCATTAATTCCCATTATATCTTTTTTTTTTGTGTGTGAAAAGATGACACTTTATGGTTTGATGACTGATAATGCTTGACTTGACTTTGGCTGAGACCACAAGACCACTTGGTTTCAGGATGATAGGTACCCAAAATAATCTGTGCCCTCAATAAAAGCTCAGTGCTCATGACTACAGTCAGTCATACAGTGCTTAAGTACTATTGACTGAAGACTAAATATAAATTATTCTGTCACTGAGGCAGTGGTTTACCCACAGAGCAAACTGTGCATTCTATTATTTATTTTATCTATTACATACCTTATGCCATAGGTGGGGTTTATTTGTAATGCAAATCTGTGGAGTCTAAGGACTCAATTCTAATCTACTATCAAAGACATGTCCAAAGCTACTAGAGGAAGACAAAGGTGCATGGTAGCTTCATTTTTTCCTCTCATAATCACTGCCTTTTCATTAGATACTTAGCATCAACAAAAGTAAGTGTGGCCTCCATGAACTAGCCAGATGTTTATGTGGATTTCATTTCCAGTATTAAATTGTTTGTAACAGCTCAGAATATGTATATAATTGATGCACAAAGCTGGAAAACAACTGAGGCAAGTGAATATAAGTAGTATACATATAGCATTAATATTTCTTCTTAAACTATATTTTCTGAAACAAACTATTCTGTTCACTGCAGGTACACAGCAAGGGTGATTGCCTTGATAGACACACAGGTGTTTTCATTAAAATTGCCCACAGTATGTCTCTACCTGTGTTTTTACTACTGCACAATTAAGATTGTCTAGTAGCCTTTAAACTTTCTCTAGCTCAAAGAGTGAGTTTCTTTTTTGTGTTTCATAACCAGTATTAATCCCAATATGAATAATACAATTGGTTTTTGGTTTTGTCTTCTTTTCTTTTGACTCCCACATTTGTTGCACTTCAACCTTGTCCATCATTACTGTGTGAAGCACAGCTTTGTCCTGTCAACTTCCATTTCATACAATCATGAAGGACATACTTTTGCATATTATGCAAAACGTTTGAGGTTATGGGAAAATGTTATACTACCAAAAAAAAAGAAAGTTGCAGTTAAAATATAGTTTGTGTGTGGCTACCTCCACCCACGTCTTTCTGTTTGAAATTTTATAAGCATCAATTACAGAAACATATTGTTCTCTTGTTTCTTCCAATAGGTTATATTATTTTTTAAAGTTGAAGGACTGTTGACCAAACATTATGCAGAGGTTAAAAGAATTCCCAGCAGCTTGACATTGAAATTTCACGGATATAACAAGTTGTAGTAATATTGAAAACCCGTCTAAAGAGCTACTAAAGCTTGTTTCACAACAATTGTTGGTTTAGACTTGATGTTTTATGGCAGAAAGAAAACCAATCCCAAAGCCAATGAAAGTAACCAATTACACTAGATTGTATCATTAAATCGCTTTGACTTTAATGTTGGGTACATTGACAGACAACCGCTTAAAAAGTGAACAAACAACCTCATGAGCCTCCTCTTCTCCTTTATTCTAACCTTTCATCCTCCTCTATTCTCTCTATCTTCATCTTCAATACATTCCTCTCCATCACTCTAGTGAGCCTATGCATCACCTACCCCTGATTCCCAGTACTGCAAATGGATTATTTATTCAGAGGGAACCTATAAATCATGTCAACCTGACCAGCGCAGGATGCCTGCTGGAAGGAGAGAGAGGAGAGAACATGAGCACGTGAGAGAATTTTCCCTGTGGAAACACTCGTGACACACGGGTTGTTAGCTTCAGTTGAGCTAGCCTCTCTCCTCCAGAGAAAAACCTAATGGTGAAAAGCGAAGAAGGCCAACATGAAGTTTTATGGATTGCACTGCATAAAGATAAACTAGGCTGATGCACAGAGTACATGTGTTATAATATGTTAGTGCAGAGGTGTACTGAATGTATAGAACAGTTTAAAATATTTACACTACAAATGGAATAATTACCATAATGAAGAGGAAGATGGAAAGCTAGGAGAGGAAGACAAAAAGATAGAAGCCAAAAACACAATTTAGGTGTGAATGGTCTATAGACTGTATGGCATTCATTTAGGATAGATGCTAAAGTTCTTTTTGCATATTTCCTAATTATGTTAGTCTTATAAACACTGTTCAGCCACAACGTTAAAACCATCAAGAAGTGAAGTGAACATTGATCATCTCGCACAATACAATGTTCTGTTGTGAAACCTGGGTTCTGCATTAATCTAAATGTTACTTTGAGATGGTCCACCAACCTAAAAACTGTTGCAGACCTCCACCCCCCACCCCCCACCCCACCCCATGGCATTGCAACATCTGTCCCTCAGAAATGGCTCATGGAACACTCACAAGAGCCCAAGGCATTGACCTGGCCTCCAAAATTCCCAGTAGATCCCAAACAGATTGAGTAACTATGGGATGCTTCAAACAACTGATCCATAGAGGCCACACTTGTAACCTAGAACCAAAGGTTCCGCTGCTAATGTCTTGGTGCCATACACCAGGACACCCCTAGATGTCCTGTCCTGATGGTCAAAGTTGTTTTGATGGCACGACCGAACCTACACAATATTAGGGCAGGTGGTTTTAATGTTGTGCTGATCAGTATGCCCACACAAATCTAGCCAAGTGTACTTTTCCAGGCCAGTCTGCGGAATGTCATGTACCTTAAATGTCTGTGACGACTTGAAAATATTTGTCTTGGAGGGCTCTTTTTCTAAACCTTGAAACAAGTGCAATTAAAGATGTCAAACAATGAGCCAGGTGATGGTTGGACAGACAGCATCACTCCATCTGATTGGTGTCATATTGTTCTTGTGATGGCAGTCACCGTGGCTATAGATCCAAGGTTACAGAATTTAGAGTTAGAGCCTCTCTCACCTGTCTGCAGAGACCCGATGGCAAAGCAGACTAAGGAGAGAAAGAGAGATGTAGACAAACTGAGAAATGGGTGAGGGGTAGAGGCAGATCAGGTGGCTCTTTCAAAGTGAGTTAAGATAAAAAAGACCGAGGCAGGGAGAGATGGTGAACGGCGACTATGGAGCCAAATGAGAATATGGCCATATATATATAATTGCAGCCATTACCATCATTAGTCTTGTACTCAGATTCATTGGCTCATGCTGTGCCCGCACTCTGCCAGCCTGCAATGCCCCTAAATAGCCCTGTGTTTTAAATTATGCATGGTGATAGAAGACAAATTGCAGCAGGACACCCTTCCTCTCACTGGCATATTGTTGTTTTACAAAGTTAGTAGTCCTTTTCACAGGAACATCATTTTATCAAAACAAAACAAAACAAGTTATTTTTATTTCAATTTTTCGCCATTATAATACCCTCATTAATGCATACAAATGTTTGAGTGCATACACTCCAGAGTGTTGCAGGCCTGATTTATTACAGGCAGGAGGCCAGGGCCTTCCTGGTTGGATGGCTTTGGGAAAGGAGGAAAAAATAATTTTGTGCAGAGGAGGATTAAATTTGTCCAAAATAGTGTGATAAAATGGAGGGCTGTTTCACATGCCCCATCCTGCCACTACTATTTACATGTTTGATGGTTGTGCTTTTCCTACTGAACAGCCTCTTACCAGTGTCATTACCACAGAAGATTATACCTCTGTCTGCAATTTTCTGTCATTATTTTCTAAATAAGTGTTATATAACAGTTAACCTATAAAGAACTTATTATAACTTAGACAGCCTAAAACTACAATGCTTTGTGAAAAGAATTCAGTGTTGTCCTACTGAATGCACCCATTTTAGCACAGGGTAAGCCAAGAATTCAGTAATCAGAATAATACCGTGATTTTAAAAAGACATTTTCTGTAATATCTTAAAACTGCATTAACTGTTTTGGCCACTTGGTCACAGTGGAAACAAGCTGCACCTAATGACATATTATCAATTACAAAGATGACAAACGTGTAAGAAAACAGTCTATTAAATAATCTATTTAAAACACCTAGAAGATATAGAGCAATATTAGAATCTGGGCTTGTATCTAGACATCTGACAAACCAAGTCTAGTATTAGCTAACTCTATCTGCCTGCTGCTGGTGCTGCAGGCATGCAGTGGTTTCATCGAAACAGATGCCAGCTGCATCTGAAGCAATATTATTGATGGTAGAAACATTGAGAGTGAACTAAAACAGTAAAGCTAGGGGCCATAAAACCAAAACAAAGATCTGAAAGATGCATTATATTCTAATGCTATAAATTCGAGTGAGCCATAGCATTGGGTGATGATCAACCTTCATGTTGTTTTGCTCACATTCAATCCCAACCCCTACAGCAGAACTAGTCAAGACATTAGCTCACATTTGCTGTAAAGAAAGACAGAAATTAATGGCAGGCATTTCTTGCCAAGATAACATCTGTGTATTTACTGCATGTAGTTCACAGTTATGTTCTAGGCTTTACAGAGAAAGAACACAAACTGTTAAAGATCAAAACAATCATCAATCAGTCAGGACATCCCATAGTTAAGTTCCAGTAAAATGCGCACTAAGGCAGGAGGGCAGTAAGCAGATTTTATGCTTTGACATGTACCCTAGACACACACTTCAGTTACATTCCCATCATAATAACCTTTAAATCCATTGCCTACTTTAAACTGTTACAAAACCTATTTCAAATTTCTGAACTAATAGAGATAAAAATGAGACACTCTATAAAATCATTCTAGCTCCAGAGTTTACCATAAGATCTACAGGAACTTTATGAAGGAGACAGGGCTTAACTTTACTCTGTTTGAATAATCCTGTAAAATAAGCTTAGGGAGCTGGCACTACTAACTGGAAATCTAAGAATGTTGTTTACCACCAGCGTGGTGGCAAGTTGTCTACTGTTGTGTGTGACTCACACTGTTTTCTTTGCTAGGCTTGAAAACCGAGTTTCTCCTGGGACAATGTGAACAACATTTTGCATCTTGCATCTTGTAAGCTTGCAGAGTCATTCTTCAGGCCTCTGCAGCCCTGTTTGGTTACAGAGTATTTTGATGTAAACAAGGAGTTTGGAGGCTGTAATTCAGGCGAGTTGGGCAGCAAGAAGGATGGTGAGGATTATTCCGCATGCACTACTTTCAAAAAATGATTTGAGATTATTAATTGAAAAGAGCACTGCCCTCTCCTTGTGACTCATTGCTTTCCTTAAAAAGAATAGAATGTGTGTTTTTTGTTTATATTGTAATATTTCTCATTGCTGTATATGCTTGCTGCAGAGGCCTTTCAAAGAGCACTCATTAAGAATGCAAATAATGTTAGGTTCACTTCCAGCAGCTACAGACAGGCCTGAGAGCAGGAGGGCGGGAGAGGAAGGAGGTCAGATTCATTCAGGGCAGAATGTGTGAGGCAGAGAAAAATGGAGAAACAGAGGTACAAAAGGATCCAGCAAATGAGACAGGAAATTGGAAAAAAAGAAAAGAAAGAGGGGGGCAGGCTCTACACAGACTTTTAACACACCATTGAAATGGTTCATTTTAAGAGGAAGTGGCTTGGAGGCAGAGCACAGATATTATGTTTGTGGGAGATACGTATATTGAACTGCTCATGGTATTTTACTTGATGTGCCCACGTGCTTCGCCCACTTGCCAGTTCCATGATTCAAGCCACAGAACCCCTGCCTGTGGCATATAACGGTTGATGGATCAGAGGTGCATTTCACCATACACTCTTTTCTGTGGTCATGCACACACACACCTTCTATGATCATTATAGTACTGCTTATTATGGTGCTGCACGGCGCATTCAGTCCTGAGACTAGCTACAAACATTTTCTTCACCCACAGAGGCACTAGGATGATGTTAGTGGTCATCCAACTTTTCATGACATGTTTGTCATCCACACATCAGCTCGCTCAACCAGATCAAACTGGCCACAGCATAATAGCTGAGCATTTTCCAGTATGATTACAGTAATCCACTTAGTTGCATTTCTATACTGTATAGTTGAAGCCCTCTGGAGAAAGCAATTTGCAATCTTTTGTTGTATAATGCATATGTATTGATTTCTATGAAGACTGGCAAATATTTCAACATTTTCAAGAGGCTTCAGTCTGTTCTGAAATGGTAACTGCTTGTTGCTTTATACATATTTGTTAATTTGCATTCATCCATCAATTTTCTATACCCCTTATCTAGTTCAGGGTACTTGGGGTCCAGTGTTTAACAAAACAAGGATTAGATCCTGAACAGGTCACCAATTTCTGATTTTAAATGAGTGATTGAAACCTAACTACAGCTCAGAGTTTTGAGGAATATCCAACTCCAGGTGGAGTGTGTGGAAAAAAAAAAAACCAAATGTCAAACCTGTGGGAATCAAGATTGTCACTCGCAGGTGGTCTTCAACAAACTGACCAGCAGAAATGTTGGCAAACCATCACATCACATGTGTAGGAGTTGGGCTGAGCAATGGCAACGGTTCTCTACAAGAACAGTCATGATGTTCATCAACAGATGGAGGGTACTCAGTTGTCCATGAGATGTGGTTTAAGGCTTAGACAAAAGCTCAAGTAGGAAGATCTTGAAGAAATTAGGATTTGTCTTATAGTCCAACGTCTGTTTACAAGAGGAACGAATTTTCACCTATGGAATCTAGTTTGCTATTGGAATCTACACCTGTACAGAGATAAAGCCAAATTGACCTAATTAGAATGGTCTCTTCAGGGGAACATTTGTGGCACTTGATTGAAAAGATTAGTATCTATGGTTTTCAGGCTCAATTGGACTGCTAAAATGAACACTGCTCCTCAGCTGGAGAACATTATTGTTTTCGCTATGAAATGTTCAATCAATCACCTAGCTGTATTTGATGGATCTGCATGTAGATACATTTCAATATTGATTAGAGTGTAGTGAAAAGATCAGTTATTCTTCAAACAGACGCTTGACTAAGTAATATATGACATTTTCACCATGACTGCTCTTCGTCTGCTGCTTTGTCAGGCATCTGATTTTCTAGCTTTCCATCTCATTTTCCTCCATGGTGAGGGCATGGCAGGGCCTTAATTCTGGAATTGGAATTTGCCAGCACTAATTGCGTAAAACAAGCTTTTAACGCAAGTTCAAGCAGTAAGGGAATTACCATTCTAATTTTCTCTCTCATCACACTGTTCTCTACCTCAATTACCATGTAGTTTTCTCACTGGCAAATGAGCACAGACCAAACCTAGTTAAATGGTATTTAAACTATTTTACATCCAATGTCTAGTTTGCTGTAATTGCAGCTACAGTACATTGTAGCACAGTATTTTCTGACTGAACTGAAGTTGGCCAGCAGAATTCGAAACTGAGAGAGAAATTTGTTTTTATTGGATGGACTTCCACAGCCTTTTCATGCTAATCTTATGCTTCAAGTATCAAATACATGGTAAACAGGACCTCCATCAGTGTGTGTGTGTGTGTGTGTTTGTGTCCATGTGTGCACCTTATATGCCTAGGCTTATTTATCAGAAAGTACTCAAGACCTAGATCAATGATGAGAGCATTTAGGAAATGGAATGAGCTTACCCTTCACCAGGCTTCAACGTGAAAATTGATTCTTGTGAGGCAGCTACTGCTATCATAATGATGTTTCTACCGGGTAGTAAAGAAGCACAGGGGAGTGTGTGTGTGTGTGTGTGTGTGTGTGTGTGTGTGTGTGTGTATGTGCGTATATGTATGCGCGTCCGGACAGATCTGTGTGAGTGAGGCCATCGACTGGCTGTGTAAGACTGAGTAAACCTGCCACTGCGATTCTGTCTCTCCTGAGTCATCTTCTTGCTTACCTCTCCACAGCCCTGCCGAGAGCCAGGCCCTGAGCTCATCTCTGGCCCTGCACACCTGGGGCTCAGCCGCAGACGCAGCCTCCACCGTTGCTTCTGCTGCAACATCCTCCTTGACCCCAATATGCTGCCCTCAAGAAGCTATCAGTGGACCTGGGGAATCTAGGTGTATGATGATAATAGTAAGTGTTGAGATGTCACACCTGCAGGTTTTGCCGGGGGCAACTCAATGAACCATGCAGCTCTTTTGGTCCAGTTGTGACTCCCTCTATCTTTTTTATCTTCCTCCCATTTTGCCCTGTTTTCTTTAGCTCACTGTCTCTTTGTCTCTTGATTTCCTTTATTTGTTGCTTTTGACTTTTCTTTATTATTCCCTTGTCTTCTCGCCTTGATCCATAATGCTCCTTGCCAATGACTTACCAGTGATAAAGGCTGAATCTTAGGGGTTATTTTAGGAGGCACTTGACCTTCTTAATTTCCTGTATTCTGGGGATGCAATTAGCGAGGAGAGGAATCAAACAACAGCCATGCACAAGAACACCATTCAACCAGCTGCCACCACAAAGCAAGATATCAGTGTTTATGTAATTGGAACAGTGCTCCTTTATAATTGGCTCGCTTTTCCCAGAATATTACAGGGGAATGGGAAAACTGACTAAAATACAAAGAGAAAGTAATAGGACTGTTCATAGTAATTTACTTTGTGTTTAATGCAGTGGCTCAAGTTTAAAGGTTTGGTACATATATGTTTATGCACACAAAAGCAAACTGTAGTGGGTGCAGATATTTTCCACGCTTTCAATAAAAAGTATTTGAAGAGCTTAGATATTTCTTACAGTATACAACCAGACATAAAAGGGTCAGAGAGCAGCTGCAAGATGTGTAGAAATAAACAACACCACCTGAAGTTCTTGCCCTGTGTTGTACCAGACGCCTCAGCTCACCTCCTGTGCTTCATCCCTGCTCTCCATAGATGAAAGAAGCTGCTGACTCCTTTGGCATGCATTAGCATTCCGACACCCACCTTCCACCTTATCTGCTGTCAAAACAGCCACCTTTAACTTCCACAGAGAAACACTTTGACCACACATCAATGACAAGCCTCCTTATCAATGGCCCTAAACAAGCTTGGTGCACGTCAGAACCATGGACAGCTGGAGACGGGGGGCTGGAAGAAAGGAGTGGGGAATGTGCAGAGAGAGCCAGACAAACATACAGAGCGGGGGGGCGGCAGTGAGTGTGTCTGACATTTCTGGTGTTTTGCTGTGTGAAGAGACCTAGAGGGAGTGGAAGTGAAGGAGCCCTCCTCTCCTCCTCCTCCTCCTCCTCCACACATCCCCCTCTAACATTTGTTTGGGGCATCTTTGCAATGACTTGCCTGGACCAATAAAGCACGCAGGGGGGTGAGGACTTGTCATAGACTGGCTCAGAAACACAGAGCAAGCAAGCGAGACAGAGAAACGGAGCGAGGCGGAGAGGAGAGAGTGACGGGATAAGACAAAGAGACAACTCAAGTGATGGGAGAACAATTGCACGGGTCTAAGGGCTTGTCATGATGAAGTGCACATCTTGCGTTGCTGCAGGGGGCAAGACCAGGGCTGTAAAATTTGCTTGCCGTTGGTACACAAATCCTGAGCAGTACTTCAGATGTGGTGTTAATACAACATGCCTCACGGTGGGACACAATGCTTTTTCAAGTGGTCCTGTCTTTCAATTTCAGCTGTGCAATCACTACAGTTTTGCATTTACACTCTATCCAACAACACTATATTTATCTAACATCTTACAAGCTGCACACAATAAGAATTTGCACCCTCTGCTTATTTCATCGAAGTTTAAATGAGATGTCCTGTGTTAGTAACCAACGTTAACTTACAATACCTATAAAATAGTGTTCCCGCAAGTAGCACTGTACTTGAGGGGCCCTCTGAGAGACAAATATAAAGTGGCTGAAATACGGTATTCTCACTCTTTGTCTCTAGATTGGGTCAAATTGGGTCTAAAAAGACTGGATCCTACACTTTTCAGAATGCAATACAAAGGCATCTTTTTGTTGAGGGCCGCAACTTTCAAACTTCACATCCCAAGTTTGCTACACAGACTTTATGTTATTAATTTGTAGACTCCAAGCCCAAGCCCTCCAGAGCCACAAACAAAACACTTCACAGTTGTTTTCACAGGCCGAGTAGTCATAACCATGACGAGTAAACAAATTTTGATGTGTAAAATCAGTGGAGTTCTCCCTTTAGAGACCAGACAGGCCAGAGAAACTGTGGCCAATTCTGTCAAAGCCATCTTGTTTCGTTTCTGCAGAATTTATTTTTTCTCTGTGTGCCGTCCATTAGTAACTATACAGTATATACTACTGGATCTGTATCTGAGGTATAAACTGGTTATAGAGATGTTCAAACAACACTTGTGTTCAGTGACCACAATCCTCAAAGGTTTCAACTTATAATTCAAATTGAACAAATGTATAATTTCCTTGAAAGCCAGACTCATGAAAACACAATAGGCCTCTTAAGATACATCAACTACAACAACCTAACTAAATAGAGCCAATAATAAAGATCTTATGACTGCAGAGTATATGCCCTACTACCCTTATACTTGATGCAAAACTATTTTTGATAGCTTTATTTGTGTTGATGCTCAGCTGTCTGAGTCTACCATCAGCAAACTGCTGACAGTGATCAATGGGTATGGCACGAACTTGCCCTAGCTTATAAACCCTTGCCTCTTAAGTTACCACCCCCTCTTCTCTTCATTTCCTCCTGCCCTCCCTTCGTCTCAGCCTATATATGTGTTGTATCAGCAGAGTAAATATGCCGGCAGTGATTTAGAGTTTAAAGGTCATCTACAGTCCTTGCAGAGATGGGATGGGGGTGGAAGGGTTGAGGCTTAAATGTCACTCACAGTCTGGGCAGTGTAGCCAGCGCATGGCCAGAGGGGAGGTCACAAGGTCTGATGAGAACAAATCCATCACTTTGCTGCCCGGGTAACAGGACAGAGAGCTGAAGGGGCTACAGGGGTGCAGACGAGCTCTAGGTTATGAAGGCAGAGGGAAGGGATGGACAGGAATGAAAGGAGTTTGTGTGTGTTTCTGTGAGGGTGGGATGATGCTAAAGAAGGCTGAGCTGGCCAGGGAAGGCGACTGTGGATGTTTAAAGTCAGGGATGAAGAGGGATGGAGATTATTAGAGCCACGCTGGCCTCTTCTGCCTGTGATTTCTCTATGATCCACAGTCTGGGATAAAAAGGGGAAAAAAAACAAAAACAAAACCACTCTGTAGCATTATTAAAACACACATTGTCAGTTAGTTGTTAGTTAGTTGTGCAGAAAAATGCATTTATGTCTGTAAGAGATCAAAGAGTATGACCCAGATTCACAGAGAAATTTCCTGTTATAAATGAATGCTCAATATCTCAGCCCCCAGGGTCTTTTTAAGAGGAATTATACAGCTTGAGTCTGTCTCTTGAACTAAAATCTTAGTGGTTTACAAGACATGCTGCCAAGAGGTTTGGCAGCATCTCTCTTGCCATCACAAACCTATGGCTCAACCTGGTGCAGAGGCTTTCAGGTATTCTTGAGCTTGACTCTAAACTCCATTCTAAATACTGACACTCCTGACATTGTGATTTGTATACAGATGGAGAATATGTACACGTGGATCAACACCACACTACGAATGGCGCCTCTACAGCTTGTGCAGACTACCCTGAGCTCTGACCTTGCTGGAGGGCTCCTGGCGAAAGGAGAAGGTCCCTATAGTGATCATCAAGGTATCACATTATCATTATTAAAAGAATATGACTCATTCAATTTACATCTCTTCGGCGAGTCTACCTCCCTCCTTGTTACTCTCTGCATATTGCTCGATGAAGCAGAAATGTTTTATGTATCATAATTATGAAATATGTGTGAGCGACAAATGAAGGATAGAAGCATTTTACAGTTTTTACAGGAGGCACATAAAAGGAATATAGTACGCACATGGCATTTGATGCTGTCAAACAGGCATATAAAAATACTTCACCTTTGCTTGCTATAATTTTACACCTGTCATTTTAGCATGGAGGCGGCGAGGCCAAGATCTAAATTTCTTCAGTGATGCATTTTATCTTGTTAAAAATGGAAAACAACCTGCATAATCCAATTTTGGATGTAGGTCTACACTCTCACTTTCAAACACAGTAACACCCACCATCAAATGCTTAGTCACTCCGGTGGTGGTGGTGGGGGGGACAGCTTCATTCTGTTATCTGATTGGACAAGAGTGCTGACTCCATCAAGTCCCAAGAAGTTTAGCCAGACAGTGTAATTGCTAATCGTTCAAGCTTGAGACACACCTAACAAGGCGTGCCAGGCCGCTCGCTTTGAGCACACGCCATTCTCTCTGGCTCTCTCTGGCTATAGTGAAAGTGATAGGCTGGCCCCTGAGACCAGAATAATGTACATCTTGCTGCAGCTTCTAATGGGCTAATGGGGTGAGTGTGGAAAAGAATGAGGAGAACATCCTCCACTCTGACTGATGAGGATAAAGACAAACCCAGAGAATCTGAGGTGGTGAGAAAAAAAAAAAAAAAAAAGAAAGATGAAAGTGCTCGGGATAAAATTGGAGTGATAACGAAAAAAATGGAGTCAGAGGGAAAGACAATGTGAGCCAGATGAAGTGACAAGGGCAGGAAATTGAGAGATTTGGAAGTAAGAAGGATGTGAGGTGCACAGCAGTATTAGAGACAGTATAGTCATGGTAAGAGAGTGAGAGGGATAAGGAAAGAAAAGTAGAGAGGTAGAAAGGCGAACGGTAATTATACAGATAGAAAGCGGGTAAGGCAGATATAGAGAAAGAGAGAGACGGTGAAAGGAACTGAGATAGGGTGTTGAGGGAGAGAGAAACTGTTAAGGCGCTAAAAGGTTGAGCGGAAAAGCAATTTAGAGCTCTAATCAGATTGCTATTGAATGTGCAGGAATTAGACTTTGGCCCCGAAGCATTCTTGGCTACGACCAGACACACTCAGCATCCAACACCCAAATACAGTTGGATCTGTGTCAGCCAGACAACACAGTGGCTAAGAACACCCCAGAAACCAGTCTTGAGTGTGTGTGTGTGTGTATGCGCAACTACGTGAATTTGGGGGAATGTGTGTGTGGGCTTGTCAGGTGAATCTGTGCCATTTATGTGTGTGCACGGCTGTGAGCCTCTGTGTTTTTATACGTGTGTGTGTTATGAGATGAAAATGCTGCTGGGGAGATTAGCGGATTATATAAATGAGTTTAGCGTATTTGTAATGCTTGTGCAGAAAAGGAGATAAGATGCTAGTTGTGGAGTACATTGTTTTTAAATGTGCAGAAAAAAGCTACAGTAACAGGGAAATCAATTTCTTCATCACTCAGTGTTATTAATATTACAAAAGGGAGTCCTGCCCATTATCAATTTTTGTAAAACACAAGAAAGCCAGAACGACAAATGAAAAGTGGGCACCAATATATTATGCATTTTCTGGCTTTAATAAACAAATGTGTTGCTTTTAAGCTAATTTGAATTGATAAAGAGTATGGATAAAGTAAGCTGACTTCTGTGTTTGCACACTATACTATATATTGTTGTATGTACTGTACTAGTAGCTAGCGGTGTAATTATTTTGTTGGGTCCTGTACTGGCTCTGTGTTTTCCCCAGCCACACAATTTCTAGGCTGGCGGCCCTTCCCATCATGTCCTATCTGTCTGAACCCCGGCCCAGGACAGGCCGCTCAGCAGTGGGAATTATTTCCGACACAATTCACTGTCAGGGCAAATTGGTGCAGTGGGCTGAACTTGAGCATCATGGGTGATGGAGAAGGGGAGAGGATAATGAGGAGACAGACGCTCAGTGGGAAAGACAGGCAAAGAAAGATAGATGGAGAGATGATGATGGGGTAATAGAGAGCTGGAGAACGGGCGGTGCGACTGGAGGGTAGATAAGGACAGAAAACAAACAGACATGAGGAGAAAAATGGACTAAGGATAGGAGTGCCAATGAAGAGGAGGATAAGGGAGATGGAGAAATGGGAAGAAAAAAAGAAAAGTTAACAGGAGATGGAAGACAAATGACAAACAGTCAAGTGAGTTTGCAGCTTTGGTGATTCTCGTTAGCAGGATCAACTTGTTAGTCCTAAATCACTGAAGACAGTTGGAGATGTTGCCTCTCAGCTATACTCTACTTTCTTTCCACACTACTACTGATGGAGGGACATTATGTCATCATTTTATACTAGTATGCACTGTGTGTGTGTGTGTGTGTGAGTGTGTGTGTGTGTGTGTGGGTGTGGGTGGTGTGGAATGAAGAGGCGGTGTGCCATTCCTCAGCATGTGAGTGAAAGTGGAAACAGAAATCTACATCCAACTGATGAAATTTACAGTACATTCTCTCTCTCTCTCTCTCTCACTCTGTCTTCCTCTGTACCTCTCTTTCTCTGCTCTCTCTTTTCTTCTTTCTTTGACTATATGTACGTAACCTGACTACTTTGATGTGCATGAGACTCTAAGGAAAAAACTTCAGCTCCTTCCAAAGGCCCCAAACAGGGGAAGAAACGTTTGAAGAGAGAAGGCAAACTTGGCTAATGGTGTGTGGGTGGGTGGAAAGCACAGATCCTGGCTATAAAAGCGAAATGATTTTTATTCTGCAGTGTAAATGCTGTGAAATCCACGATATAATTGTATCGCTCATCTGAAACAGATTTTTATTAAACATTATGAATGAGGTTCCGAATGTTTAAATGCCTCATAATGTATGTGTGTGCGTGCATGTACTCATATACCTACACACATATTCTGACACACCAAGGCACAGAAAGAAAGTCTAGGTTTGAATGTTAAGGCACTACGAAAAAAAGCCATCATTTGAATGTTTCAGCACCGTAGAGAGAGACTGTTTGAATATTTCAGCACCATGGAGAGAGACACAGAGCGCAAAAGATAAAGTAGCGGTGCCCCAATTCCAAACTACAAAGTAATTTCAAATGGGGTTTAGAGCATGTAGTGCATACACACTGGTAAACAGTGATGATGTGATGTCAGTGATATCACCGATGACATAACCCACTTCCCAGCAGACTCTAAGGAGTCCCATAATAAGGTCTAAAAAGACAAAAAGAAAAGTCTGAAAGTAGCATAAAATCTGAACTGATTTCACAAAAGGTGGCAACATTTTTAATTGATAAAGTTCAAAAGGAAGTAGCTTGTTTGAAGTTTGAATTAGGTTTCTAGCTAATAGTATGATAAGGTTGTAGAATTTCAAAAAGCAGTGGACTTGAGCACTACTTGCAACGCTTTCCCATTATTTTCTGTGTGGAAAATCATTCCCGAATTTTGTAAAAGCTGAATGTAGAACAAATTGCTGCCAAAGTCATATCACAGAT
This sequence comes from Lates japonicus, assembly GCA_033238685.1. NCBI lineage: Eukaryota > Metazoa > Chordata > Actinopteri > Centropomidae > Lates > Lates japonicus. The sequence continues at coordinate 77,806 of BRZM01001862.1, forward strand.
GCCCTTATTGTCTTAATGTGGTTCTGTAATTGTGAAAGGGAAAGCATGCACACTAATGAGTTAATAATCGCTCGGCATCAGAACCTCCAAAACTGCTGAAATCTCAGAGTTTATGTAAATTAGCACCCCTGCCTTTACATCCAGTGCAGCCTGTTAGTACTGGACTGTGACACGGTTTTTATTCTGATGCGCTCACAGCACTTAACTACAAAGTCATCGTTCATTTCAAATCAAATTGGCTATACAAAGTCAACACAACAACTGAAAATGTACCACTGTCTAAACAACAGCATAGTTTTTCAGGATATGTCATTGACGAAAAAAAAACAAGATTAGAAATATCTGTCCTTCCGGAGGTGTGTTCTTATCATTAACAATAACCATTCTTATCATTAACAATGATCATATCTGTATCTAAAATTTAGCAAAAATAATAGATGACATTCATTGATCTAATGAAGCAAAAGAACATTGTGGTCTTTATAAGAGCTACTGTCCCATTGTTATCTGCTATGACTCAGAAATAAGTAAACAAAGAAGATGGTGAGGATCACTCTCTCTGGATGCATTATCTCCACTTGGCTGGTTTCTAAATCTCTTCTTTCCAGTGAATTAGTGCAGTCTTCAGATCTGTCCCCTCTGAAGCACACATGAGCCAGTGGTAACTTAAAGTTTCATGTTTTGCCAGGTTGCATATGTCTGTGTTCATAATGCTTTCATCCAGCACAGGGAGCAAGGTGCTTGTCCCTCTGAGGGATGAGTGCCCTCTCAGCTTAGTATTTTCTATGTCATCCTGCTACCCCCTTTGCATTTGGCTTACTGGACATTTGCTTCCAGGCAGCATTCCAGAGAGCAGTGAACTGTCACAGAAGAATGCTCTGCATAATCTGCATCCCTGTCGATCAAAATTGGACTGTGGGACCTTGCAACTCACCATGGTAACTCACCACAGTAACTTACCTCAGAAAATAGCTGTGACCTAAAAGAGGTTGAAATTCACTGACATCACATCTTGATCCACAATTATTATATACAGACCATCACAAAAATGTGATCAAAGATACTACTGGTTGCAGATTTTGTAGCACATGGTACCATAACAGCAGGTCTGATTGTTTTACAGATGCAGTTTCTTAGGACATAGCTGAGTGGCAAGTCACCAAGAGTCTGTTGACTCAAGAAAATTCTCACAAAGCACAGCGAGGGAAGGATAAGCTCATTCATCTACATTCTAATCTAGCAAACACAGAATTTCAGAAGTTCTTTCCGTGCATTAAGAGCTGGACAAACACATACCAAGACATACTATATATCAAATAAAGCCTCAAAGCCTCAGTCTTTCAAGTCCAAGTCTTTGAAGTTTCATAATTTTCAGTTTGCTATAAATAGTAGTTACAAGAAAAAAGCTTTGCTGTTGTCTGAGTGAGAGTGGAGGTGACTGGTGATGGACTACAGGACATGAGGAAGCTGGTGACTCCTGCTTATTATTTCATTTTACATTCAATTTCTGACTCACTGTGGTCCTTAAGTTTTTTCAATAGGTCATTGTTCAGTTTTGAATTTTCCTTCATCAACATCCACCCAGTTGAAGGTTAAAGTTGAAGGTTAAATGGGTGGTTTCACTCAAGGTACCCTCGAGCGAGTCACATAGCCTCCAATTGCTCCACTGAAGCCGCTCAGTAGTGAGTTGTTGTACTGGAAAGCTCCCTGAGGTGATGATATGATGTGTGTTGCTGTGAAGCGCATGCTTGAGGGGGAAAATTTAGATTAATTTCCTAGATAAATGAAGGTTGCTGATTATAAAAGGGACAACGGCTTTGCTTACTCTTCAATGTTCTAGAGAGAGGATTCACCCTCCAGTCACAAAGGCTATCAGTGACATTTTCCTTAAAAGAAATTTAAACTCTCTCTCTCTTTGTGTCTCTCTCTCCTTCTCATTGAGAGCAGTCTCTAATTAATTAATAGCATGCGACTGTAAAATTGCTTCCTCCCAGAGTTCTCTATTGTGTGCAATGCCAAGTCTCTGTGGCAATCATAGTTTCTGTGGTACTGTCAGAGAAATGATTGAGCATTAGCCACATAGTTATTATATTAACTACTTTCCTTTATGTAGTGTAATACTTACTAAAATTCAGCACAGGTGCCCAAGTCTAGAGTAAGCAAACCACTCACAGACCTGAATATTCCCACCACCATATTTTACTCTCAGTCTGATACACTGCAGTATCATTCTCTCTCCTGTTCATCTCCTTACATTTCTTAGCCCACCCCAAGCATTTGGCCTTGTTTCCCCTCCTGAGAGGTGGTTTAGAAACTGCGTCTCGCTCCTCTGAGACCACTACAAGACGGCCTTTTTCTGACAGCACTTGACAACTTTTTCTGACAACTTCATGAAGTTGCTTTTCTGTCTCTCAGTGAAGTAAGCATGATGTATTGATCTTCTGATGATGTGGTTACTTTTGGTGTGATAGTGCTTTTACAGCTGATCCAACTGATTCTTTAAAGCATTTTAGAGTTCCATGCACTGCCCCCTTAGAAACCCTTAGTCTAGTCATGATTTGATGCAGAGAAAGCCTCTTTGCTCACAAAAACAACTTGACTGGCATAAGCTGTAAACATAACCATAACGTATTATCTCATTATGAAATTGGTATGGTGATCCTGTTGCCTACAGTATTTGTACAGCCAGCAGTCATTGAGCTCTGTAGGAGCTGTGAACGTAGTGTCCATGGTTTAATCAGAGCTTCTTTGCTGAAAACAGCTGCCTGCTGCTGCTAAGAAGCCGTGATGAAAGCTGTGGGACTGAACCAAAATGGTTAAGTTGCAGGTACTACAACAAAAACTAAAGGCTGAAAGACAGTTAAAAGTCACACCAGCGTTTTTCATTTCCTTTCTGATGGTTCTAAGGTGATGCAGGGCAATAACAGACAGTCAGGGGAGTTAGCAGGCAAACTCAATTACAGCCAAATCTAGAACTGGTATTGGCACTGGTTGATTTAGACAATGATTGTACTTCATGTCACACATCGAATTGCATCATACTGATCACTTTCACCTGTATCAGAGCTGTGTTAACTTCCTTCACATTAAAAGCTGTCTACTGACCAGTGGGCTGGAGGATTTTATTGTGAATTATCTGCGGAAAGAGTGAAGTGTTTTTCCCTGAGTTAGTGGAGCTTTTCATAATGGCGCTCTTCACTGGAAACACAGAATGGGCAGGACATAATGGGGTGCTATTTGGTCCGTGAATTAGTTCTAAATATTGCAGGGGAGGACTATTACATGAAGGAGCAGCCACAGTGAGATGTTTGATGGTGAGGTGCACATGACAGAATCTTACTGCAGTCTGCACATCTTTCACTGAGGGAGCTGCTGTTTTTTTTTTTGCTTTTTTTTTTTTTTTTTTTTAAAGTATATTGGCTATCAGCCAGGATTATTGCAACAAGGTGGCAATAGTCATATTCCTTATTTCTTATCCAGATCACTGTGTATATGTGATAATCAATATACTGACAATGCATGACAATCTGGTGAATTGATAACATCCATGGGGAAAGAAAGGAAATGAAATGCTTTCTTCAGTTGGGTATGTTTAAGTAGTGCTGAGCGGTAAACATCATACAAGTCAAAGTTAAATGAATAAGACATTAAACAAACAAAATAAACAAATATCATGCAAAGCCTGACAGAATATGCCTTTGACAGAGCTTGAGCTTCTGTCACTTTTTCCCCCTAAATCACACTGACAGGGTGATGGTTAGACTTCCCTTTAAGAGACAGCCAAGCCTAACAACTCTTCACCAAGTGTTGCTAAAAAGTAGACTCTCGCTTCCAAGAGAGCTCTCTGGACAAGAGGGTCAGGTAATTGCACAAAATGTCTCCGTCGTGTCTTTTCTTGCGACTGCATACGTGCACTGTGGGCTAACATTCATCAAATGTGATCATCCTGTCACTCATTGATGTCAGGCTGACGGTCAGTGCTTATCCAATCATGTATTTACATGCAAATTAGTTTCTCCTTTGGTGGCAGCAGCTTCTATAATTTTGTGCTTTTATGCAAATCAAGTTCACATGAAATTCATAAGCTAAGCCAACCTCTTAGTTCAGCAGACATTATACAATCACCAAACACAGAGGTTAGGACACATACAGTAATTACAGCTTCCTTTTTTTTTTTGATGACATAGAATGACTGAGGCAACAGGCTACGACACACACTGTAGTAAGTGCACTGTGAAACTAATAATAATTCTTTAATTCATGAGACAAGCAATGAATTTAATAACCCACTTAGTTGCAAATTCGGTGTGAAGAAATACATTTAAAAAATGGAAATATATGAGAGCAGTCAGAGTGCATAATGACTTTTCATTTTACCTTAACAACTTACTGATTGCAGCTGTATGTTTTAGGATGAAGTATAGCACTGTTACTACAGGATTATCCAATCCAATATCCACTCTCAGTCCAATATCCGTCTCTTTCCCTGAATCTCTCTTTCACTCGCTTTCCTTACAGAGGACCTTGCAATCGATTATAGAAATGGCAGGTCAGAGAGGTTCACTGAATTAATGAGAGCAAAACAGACTTTCCCATTCAAGTAAATAATGAAGGGCCTGGCACCATCGGGATGGCAGTTATATAATATTTGCTGAATTTGTTTTTATTGCAAAAGACATAATGTGTTTTGCAATAAATATACATTCTAATGTCAGTATTCAAGTTTGTTATCAATAAAGCATTGTTGTCAGACTTGAAGAGAGTGAATTAGCCAGATACTTTACTGGTGTCTCATACACTACATTGCAATTTTGTTTGTTACGTTAACTTCGAAAGGATCACATGTGCATGTGTGACTGGGGCTCATTTCCCACACCCGTTTTTGTAGAGCTTTTAAGATATTATCTGATGTTGTCTATTTTTATTCAGTTTTAAATATGCTCCGTCTAAATATTCCATGGCATAGCTAGTATCAAAGAGAAAGGCCATTTTTTAGTGTAATGAGTGAATGAGCTCAAATTTGATATCAGATAGAAGATGTCTTTGATCATGGTGCCTTCATGTAAAAATTGTGACAGTTAAACATTCAGGGGATTAAAAAATATTAAAAATAAGTAAAAACTAAAATTCTCCCTCAGTAACTCTAACAGTGTGCTTACTTACACACCAGGCGATCTCCTTTCTCTTCATTTCTCTTCTGGGCTCCAAGGTGGGCGCCACAAAATCAGGATGAAACATCCGTACTATACATTTCTTTTACTGTATGCTATGAAGCTAGAGGTCCCCAGAGCACGCTGAGACACACATAAATTGAATTCAATAGAGAATTCCATTTGGGACCAGACATTTCCTCGAGCCATCAGCACTGGTATCATAATGTACAAAAGACACCCAGTACGTTTCAGCCAGAACAATCGCGACTTCAAAGGCCCCCACCCTAACAATGACTGTGAAAAATCATTTTTGGGCAAACCTCAAGGTCATGTCTTCCTCAAAGGTTCTACACCAGAGTGTTTTACTTGGATGTTTTTAGACTGCTTTAATAGGAACACTGGTGAAAACAGCTCATCATTTCTCTTTTCATCTTCTCTCCTCACAACGTCCCACTGGATCTCTGGATCATGTGGTGTACCTACTGACAATAAGGAAGGGAGTAACATTTTAAATCTCCAAGCAGCTTTTGGTGGCAGTGCATTGGTGAAGTTGTAATCTTCAAACTTTGTGAGTCTCTCCTCTGTGAATCTAGAAGTTTGAGATGAGATGTCACAGTTACTATGACTGACTCTCTCTGGATTACATACTGGGGTTGCAATAAACAATTATTTTCATTGTTGATTTATTTTTCGATTATTTGATCAGTTATTTTTTCTATAAAATGCCAGACAATAGTGAAGAATTATCTCCCTTACAACAAGATGTCTGATAGTCCAAAGTCCAAAGATAATTAGTTTCCCAACATATATGACAAAGAAAAGCATCAAATCCTCATATTTTAGAAGCTAGAAAAAGTAAATATTTAAAATGTAAAAAGTAATTTTTTGTTAGCAGCTCTAAAACATACATTTCCTTGCAGGTGTGAAATTAAGACTTTTAAGATGTGATAACACCAGTATTTTACTATTTAAACATACCTTTACAATATTCCACATTTCAGAGGTATGGCCTGGTAACAATTTGGGAAAATGTACAATTTCCCTCATATTCGCCAAGTTACACACATACTTACACACCAGTGGCAGCGAGCTAGCATGTAAGGTGCTGGACATAACCATTGGTAGCAATTTGGGTTCAGTGTCTTACTCAAGGACATTTGGACGTGCGGAAAGGAGGAGCTGAAGATCGATCTGGTGTGATTAATGTATGACCTGCTCTACCTACTGAGCCAGAGCTGCCCCACATTATATACTGTAGACAATATAAAGGAAGTGTTGTAATATGATTCTTACATACTATGACATTACATGTCTGTCTTTCTCTGCATTTCTGTCTATCTTTCTGCATTGTTAAGGTGAATTCTTATTTATTTGTGTCTCTCCGTATATGTATGTGTGTGTGTGTGTGTGTGTGTGTGTATGCATCCTGTATGTGTGCCATTTCTGCTGCCAGTGTGAGCAGTGGAGTGGCGGAGTCTCCAGAGGCACTGCCAGCCAATAGCTTCCCTGTCAGAGTGCTGCCTTATCTGATGATCCATGAGCGCGTGAAGCAGCAGTGAAAGCCAGCCTGTAGTGGAAATATCAATTACGATACCAGATCAGATCCCCTCTTTCAGAACACATGACCCTTGCAATTTATATATAATGCTGGGGATGGCTGGGGAAAGTTCCAGGTGAGACAGAGATTATATAGGTTGGTTGAACTGGATATTTTTGTCAGCTGAAATCTAAGGGGTGGAAGTGAATGAGTAATTCTTCCCCACTGTTGAGGTGCC
>BRZM01001862.1:150645-189992 GCA_033238685.1 Lates japonicus
GTGGGCGGCCAGCCTGGTGAAGCTGGTCACCGGCGGGGTGGCTGAACATAATCATGCCAGGGCGAAATTAGGTCCATTCCTCCGCTGGGCGCAAAATTCATTGCCTGGTTGTCTGAATGATGTTCATGGTGGCTTGGTGGGCAGGAAAACTACGAGAATTGGCAATCCAGTGTCATCCTGTGAGGAAAACAAATAATTGAATCATTTGTAGTCAATCTCAAAGGACATGCAAATAATCAGAAAACAATTGTATTACGGCCAGATTCAAGCTTGGTCTTCAGAATCGATTATCGGCCTCCTGATCTCACAACTGGGCGCTTAGTGGATTAAGCGCCGCGGTTTGTGGGTCAACAAAAGGAGCTACAGTCTGTAGCTGTGACAAAACCTTAATCAACCGGACCTACCCTGCACAAAACTCTCTCTGGTTGATTATTACAATGTGCATGGTGATGTTTGCAGGGCAAAAGGATCACTGTGCGGTACTGAACACAACGAGATGAGAATGGGAGGATTGAGTTGTGTGTTAATCATTTGATGGTACGTCTGTTGATCCATCCTATTTGCATGAGCTTATCTACCCAATGAGCACACAGACTGCATTAGAAAGCTGGCGGTGTAATTATGTAGCTGCTGCGTGCAACACAAATCAAGTGCATGTCTGTGTAGCTCTGATATTAATTCTAATATTCAACTTAAATGAGCGATTAGCTGTGGTGGTACGGTTCCTGAGGTGATTTTCCTGCAGTTTCTTGAATAAAAGTGTAGCATTATTATAATTTTCAGCCACAGCATGAGCAGCTAATGAGTGCCAAATGCCTTCAGCTCTGGTGGCGCTGGCAGCAGTAGCCCACTCAGCTAACACAAAGCGAACTTTTAAAACACAGAACAAAGACTCCACCTACTCCAGCATTCCCCAAACGTGTTGGGAAGACGAAACAATGGCACAGTTTCAACCTACGATCTGCAAACCCCTTTTAAAGAAACACCAAGCTTGCTCGCTGTACGGTGTACCTAGCTAACATCTGGCTAACCCACTCTTGCAGAGGGCCCTTCGTCTTCTTTGTGATGCAGGATCAGGCAATAATTAATACTATTACATGCAATAACAACCGCAGATTCCCGCGCTAATGGATGAACACCGCAAAAAAACTACGAGCAAACGGGCGGAAAACCAGCGAAACTGGTAAAGTCTGCGCACAACCAAGCGAACAAAGTTAGTTTTCTACTCCTTTAGCTGAGATTAAAGATTAGTGATTTAGTAGCGAGATATCCAGCACACAGAAAATAAGACAGACGAAAATCTTGAGCTGGAAAAAATTAGAAAGGAACCCGACCCGTTGGTGTTTGCGCTTAACGTTAAAACAAAAGACGTTGGTTATCTTACTTCGTCTGTGCATTTTTTACAACCGCTTTCTCCCCAGTTGTTGGCTTCGTCTCACAAGCGGATGATTACCGACTGTAAGTGATGGAGCGACCACAACACAGGCATGACCCATAACAAACGGCCCGTACAACTCCAGCGAACAATGATGCTCCCCAGCTAGCCGCGACGGGCTAACTTTAACTCATAGCCGCTGCGCTTTGTTATGTCTGTCCTGTACGGAGGTTTTAAACCACAGCTTCCATGATTCTGCTTACCACCACCCAAAAACTTAGACCCCCTCCTTCTTATTTCTCTTACCGGTGCAGGAGCATGGCCTTCTGTTTGGCTCAGTTTAGTTCGCCCCTCAGCTGTCCGTTTCAGCATCTAGAGCCAAAACATTGTTTTCCTGCAGCTCTTTCGTGCTCTTCCATCTTGCCTCGGCGCAGAGGATTCTGGGTCCCGCAGGAGGACCGTCCTGGTTTCAGAGACACAATATAATAAATAATAAAACAATAAGACTGAGCCTATAATGATAACAATTATCCCTTAACATCCTCAATTCTAATTCTAAAAAGAAATATTAAATGAATACAAATTGTTTCCTGGTGAATTATGCAGTGGATAAATGACAGAACAGCAAGAAAATAGACATTAAAAGCCACAAATGTACTATTAAAACATATAAAGAAATGCTTTTACACATGGATGATAATGAAAATGGACCTAGGTACAAGGCGTGTAAAGAAAGCACCCACCCTATGTAGCTACGTAGTTTGTGTCTCTTTGTGTTAGTTTTGGGTCTGTTTGTGGTCATTTTGTCTGCTTTTAATAGTTATTTTGCATCTTACTGTTGTTACTTTACCTCTTTAGAATCATTTGTAACTCCTTATTGTTTTAAATCTCTTTGTGGTCAATTTGCTTCTCTTAAGGACATTTCTGTGCCTTAATTTATCTTAATGTATGACTTTTAAGTATTTTAGACTTTTCTAATTTACTGATATACATCTTACTTTTATACGTTACTTTACTTAGTTATTAAATGGATACCTGATTGTTGTGATGTTATGTCTTGTTATGTGTGTGACCATGTTGTAAATAAAGTTCTTAAGAAAAAAAAAAACTCATTATTAATGTCCATATTAGTGGTACTCTATCATATATATTTAAGTCATTTTAATTTGACTGAGGCTTTAAAAGTCTTTTTGGCAATCCTGAAAATACATAATCATTTATTTATGAAAAATATATACATTTTGTATAAGAGTCGTCATAGTTAAGAGTGGGCTTTAATTTCTGCATTTATGTAATTCTGTCTTTTATCTTAAATTATAGCCCATCTGTCTGGTGGAAGACAGAGGCGACACCAAGAAATCTGAACAGGCCTTTTTGTGATTTATTAAAACTCTGTGGGATTTTCAACATTAGCAGAGAATTGGAACAAGCACCATCGCTGTTTTAGGTCCTTGATTAAGTGCTGCAATGTGAAAAGAGACATATTCAGTGTCCTATATCATGTTTAGAATAGCACTTTCTTCTCACTGACTTGCTTTTGTTTAGTAATGGTTACAGGATCGTTACCTTGTCTTTGCTGTTTGTTCACTTTCAGCCTGTAATGTGAGTGTCTGGGGAGAAAGGAGCAAGAAAAATTCCCCAAAATTCAAATTGCGAGTTTGATTATTAGCAGCACAGAACAACAAACGAGTTGTCTCAGACCAGTCACTCAGACTAGTCGTGACAGATGTATTTAGGAGTGAAGCTCTTAGGTCTGCTGGATGAATGGCTATGTAGCCATCTAAAAGCACATCACAGTCAGGCTTAGCCTCCTAATTTGCCTTTGCTGTGAACCAATTAATTCCAAGCAGGGCATAGTGAAATACTGAACAGTAGAGCAATGCAAAAAAAGGCCAGTAGGTGCATTTTGATGTCCCTGCTCCTTTCATCTCCATGAAGACAACCCACGGCCAGTGATATCTTTGAAATTGCTCTCATCTTTTGGGGTGTTCAAATATGTATGATGATGGCTGCTTGATAAGAGATCTGGTGAAAATCAGTGATTAGAATTTGAGAATATGGATTTAGTTCAAGGCAGGTAACTAAAGTTAGTTATGGTACAGCTTCAAGCGAAACAGATATTAATCGAAGCTAAATTTCAGATTCACTGCTAATTTGTGTAATTAAGACTATATTTACAGCTGAATAACTGCTAAATCAACTTGTTTTATTTGTTTTATTTATTAAACTTAATAAAGAAAGCACAAAGCATCTGTCACTGAGCTAGAATAACAGAATTAAAGTATTTGATGATTTAGAATCTCACTGCTCACAGGGCATTGAAAATAGTGCAACATTTTTGAGAAATATGACTTTTGTTTTCTTGCCCTCTAGTGAGATGAGATCGAAGCGGGTTAAGCAGCTTAGCATAAAGGTGGAAACAGGGAAACAATAGCTGTCTGTGCAAAGTGCTCTTGTTAATTTACATGTCGTCTTTGTTTTTTCAATCGCTGAAAGTATGGGCAGCTAAGGAGGTTTGTGCATCCTCTGGCCAAGAAATAGTGTGACACAACTACTCACATAAAACTGTAAATTGTAGGCATATGCTTTTGTTTTGTACAGATACACAAACGTGTATTAGTAGAGAGATCAGAATGATCAGAAAGTAATGAGAGTATCACCAAAATGTCTGCACAGACAATTTTGGTAGGCAGCGATTCTCACTTTCTCAAAACGAGCACTAAGCACACAAGCACATCTAACACACATAAAGTAAGAGGACACCCTGTCAAGTCAAGTCAAGTCAAATTTTATTTATATAAGCGCCAATTCACAACAGAAGTTATCTCGAGGCACTGTACATATAGAGCAGGTCCTGAACCGTACTCTTTATCTTGCCGGAAATTTACAGAAAGCCAACAGATCCCACCATGAGCAAGCACTGAGCGACTGTGGCAGGAAAACTTCCTTACAGAGCGAAACCTCGAGCAGAACCGGACTCGACCAGTTGGGTTTGAACAGAAAAGAGAGAGGGGATGGGGAATGGGGTATGAGAAAGACAACCTTGCAAATACACAGACTAAGTCAAAATGTAAATAGTAGTATTAGTAGTAGTAATAATAATAATAATAATAATAATAATAATAATAATAGTAATAATTATTATTACAGCTAAAGGAATAATAATGACAAACAATAGTACATTAATAGCACTAACACTATCAATAACCTAATAATATTTTTTAATTATTGTCGCATCATGGGTTGAGCTGGATCATGGGGAGCAGCAGGAGACTCTCAGCACTGGAGACAGAACCCTGCAGTAAGAAGAACAGAACCCTGCAGTAAGTGTCATCCTCCCAGATGTTGTATGTCTGTGACAGTGCTCAAATGTCAATGTATGGCTCAACTTTCCATCAGTGTCTACTGCCAACTGAGTGTTAAGGTTGTGACATTATAACTCCTGCACTTAACATTATGTCATCTGCCACGACTCCGCTCTGAATGGGTAATCTGCTTGATCATTCTGGAGGGACAGAGGGTGAGCATGCTCCATGCCTGCACACACAGACCCCATGCAGTTGAACTGGAAAAACAGGCACATATTCTATGTATCACATGAAAGCGAGATGATTATCAGTTCCAACTCCTCATTAATAATTCAGTCTGTGCAGCATGTCTTTTGTTCCCCTCCCTCCTCCCCACCATCACCCCAACTCCACACACCACAGATTTGGATATTAGTTGAGGTTTCCTTCGCAAAGTCTAATAATGGAAGCCAAGAAAACTGTGAACAGTGGAGGCAAAAGGTTCGATGATTGTCTGTGTTATTGTACTGATTTGGTTTCCTCTCACTGGGAAAGCCTGATGCCTACACATAACAGATGGCGATCTGGCGTCGACTCTCTAATCCTCAGTTGTTGCAGGAGGATCGCAGCCATATGAGTTCCTCGATCAAGACAGGAGTCGTTTTATTAGCTTTAGTCAGCCTGATAGTTAATGTTGGAAGTGCTATATATGTGGAGGGGCTGAATTTGGATTGGCTGCACTAAGTTGCACAAAATTACTATAAAGAGATGGAAAATGACAGAGACACAAAAATGACACAAAATAGATGCAAAACTACCACTGAGATGTAAGCGACCAAAAAGACACAAAGAACAACAACAAAAGAAATGTATAATCCCCACAGAAACACAAAATAACTGAAAAGTTATTCAGCAGTTTCTTAACCCACCCTAGTATACGTTTAAAGCAGTTCAATGTAGTGTCATGAGGAAGTTCACACTGTTGACCTTCCTTTGTGGTCATGATTTTACCAACAGATCAAACACAGTCTGTCTGCACATACACCTTCACCTACTAGTTTTGATGGAAAATAAACTAGCCTTTCTGTGGGTTGCATATTTCTCCTGTACCTGTGTGGGTTCTCTCTGGGTACTCTGGTTTCCTCCCACAGTCCAAAAACATGTAGCTTATGTTAATTGGTGACTCTAAATTGCCCATAGGTGTGAATGTGAGAGTGTGAATGGTTGTTTTCTGTGTGTTGGCCCTGCGATGGACTGGTGATCTGTCAGGGTTACCCTGCCTCTTGCCCAATGACAGGCTCACTGGGATAGGCTGCAGCCCCTGTTAGATAATGAATGAATAAATAAAATAGTGCACCTGGCAGCCTGGAATATTTAGCCGAAGGCAAAAGAATTTTGATAACTCTCCAGTGAGTTCGTTTCTCCAATAAAGCAGTAACTGCTTTTAATGCTTTCTTCTACATTCAATAAACCCGACACAGTTTTGGTAACAGATACCATCCAGTGGGCCCAATATCAGAACAATACATAGGTTTTGGTAGCAGATACCACATCCAGTAGGCCCAATATCGAGAACAATACGTAGGTTTTGGTAACAGATACCGCATCCAGTAGGCCCGACATTGACAGCAACACATATATATTGGTAATAGATAAAACATCCAGTAGGCCTGACATCAAGTACAACACATAGGTTTTGGTAATAGATACCACACCCAGTAGGCCCAATATCAAGAACAATACATAGGTTTTGGTAATAGATACCACATCCAGTAGGCCTGACATGGAGCTCAGAAAAGAAGATTTGAAGAAGAGTGTATTCGGTTAAAAAGTTTTCATTCTGGGCGTCCTCAGCGTGGTACCTCAAGGTTGGTGTTCCATCAAGGTGTCTTCAGCAGTGGTACCTAGAGTTAACATAAGATATTACTTTTATTGATCCAATCTTAGAAGAAATTCAATTTATTTAAAAATCAAAGTCAGAAATTTCCATAAATACCCTATGTCAAGTAATGAAAAAAATAAAACTAGATAAAATAGCAATAACAGATCTGTGTTGTGTAATGTTCATGTGTACTATCCATGTACCTTGAACTAGCATGTTTCCAGCAACAGGGGTGGTGTTTCCACGCTGAGTGTCCTCAGCGGTGGTACCTCCTATATCTAAGGAACAGAAAACAGAGTTGTCAGTTAATAATTTGACAAGCAAAGCCCCAAAGTCTCACTCTAGTTGTGTTCCACCTCCTGCCTCTGGTAGGTGCCTGTAAGCTTAGCTTAGTGTAAAATGTGAAACAGCCATTGTAGCCAGGTTTTAACTGAAACCCAGTATGTGGAGACTTAAAGAAATTATTACTACACTAAGAAACTCATAAAATGAATAAGTAGCTATGATTAAATAGATCTGGTGTACCGTGTTCCTGTGTAGTATACATGTACCTCTAGTGAGTGGTGTTTCTGGCAGACCTCTAGACATTAGAGATTGGTGTTTCGAATCTGGGCACCTTCAGCAGTGGTACCTAGGTTAACATAAGATGTACCTTTATTGATCCATCTTAGAGGAAAATCAATTTATTAAAATCAAATTCAGAAATTTCCATAAATGCATGTACATCAGAAGTGAGGAAAAATTACATTAGATAATAGCAATGATAGTTGTGTTGTGCAATGTTCATGTGTACTAAAAATATACCTCTAGGGGCGGTGCTTCCGGCCGGAGCCTCTCCAGCAGGGGCGGTGCTTCCGGCCGGGGCGGTGCTTCCGGCTGGAGTGATTATACAAGGAAGTGTGAGTTCTTTGTCTTGAGGAAAATGCAAGTCATGCTGTGGCTAGTCATGTTAGCAAGTGACTAGCAAGTTGGGAAAATGTCACCCAACTTTCTAGATTGAACTTTGAATTGATTTGCCGTCAAACACATTATGTTATCATATTTGTTACTGACTTAAAACTTTCTGTATAACCAGTCAAAGAGCTAAACTACACATACATGTGACAAGAGCTGTTTAACTCATCTCCTTCAAATTAAGGCCAACAACTTATCAGTCACCCCTAATATATTCAGCTGATTTATTTTTTGCATGTATATAGTGGTATACAATATTACGCAAAGTTTTTTAAAACAAATAACCGTCATTTCTCTCTTCGCTTGGATTTACACAGTGCTCTCCCATCGATCAAAAAGAACAAAAAGAAAATGTGTAATAGACCTTTTTCTCTTCCTGAATTTAGTTAGTAGCTACTTTAATTCTATCTGTATACATAGGATAGCATAAGAACTACTCACCAAGGGACGACGTAGCGGCATAACGTTTGTTGAAATTCATCTTGTAGATTTGTCCTGTCTCCACCGCCTTGTTATATCCCTTCCTGCTGGTCGAGCAAATTCTAGACTCGTCGGTTTCGAGTATAACCGAGAAACATCATGGCACACACCCAGTCAGATGACGTTTTCACAGAATGCGGTGAGGTTGTGCTACCATTGGCATTACTTGTGAACTTGCTGAGCCTGTTTTAAGCCACTGACTATCTGCTCACCAAAGTTAAGTCTATGTGAGTTTTTAAAATTGTGTTCACAATTACATTATATATCTGTTGCTTAATTAAATTTCTATTCTGTTGCTTCCACAGTGGCCAGCACTCTTCAAAACCAAGATCCAAAATAAGTTTATTACATTATGTATTGATGAAGTGCTTAAAATACCATAGAAGAGTTTATCGTAGGAGCACTTCATCAGTAAATGACGTAATGGACTGATTTTGGATCTTGGATTTTAAGAGTGTGGACCTCTATCATATCAGAAACTCAACACAAATTAAAAGACTGAAAAAAAGAACACTTGAGACACTTGGGGGTGTTGTGTAATGTTCATGTGTACTATCCATGTACCTTGAACCAGCATGTTTCCAGCAACAGGGGTGGTGTTTCCACGCTGAGTGTCCTCAGCGGTGGTACCTCCTATATCTAAGGAACAGAAAACAGAGTTGTCAGTTAATAATTTGGCTGCAAGCAAAGCCCCAAAAGACCCCTCACACTCTGGACACAACCTGTTCCACCTCCTGCCTCTGGTAGGTGCTGCGTTAGCTTAGCTTAGTGTAAAATGTGGAAACAGCCATTGTGAGTTTGCTAGGCAATGTGTGGAGACTTAAGAAAATTATTGCACACTGCTAAGAAACTCATAAAATAGGAATAGTAGCTATGATTAAATAGATCTGTGATGTGCAATGTTCCTGTGTAGTATACATGTACCTCTAGTGGTGGTGTTTCTAGCCGGAGCCTCTGGAGCATTAGGGGTGGTGTTTCGAATCTGGGCACCTTCAGCAGTGGTACCTAGGTTAACATAAGATGTACCTTTATTGATCCATCTTAGAGGAAAATCAATTTATTAAAATCAAATTCAGAAATTTCCATAAAATGTACATCAGAAGTGAGGAAAAATTAAATTAGATAATAGCAATGATAGTTGTGTTGTGCAATGTTCATGTGTACTAAAAATATACCTCTAGGGGCGGTGCTTCCGGCCGGAGCCTCTCCAGCAGGGGAGGTGCTTCCGGCCGGGGCGGTGCTTCCGGCTGGAGTGATTATACAAGGAAGTGTGAGTTCTTTGTCTTGAGGAAAATGCAAGTCATGCTGTGGCTAGTCATGTTAGCAAGTGACTAGCAAGTTGGGAAAATGTCACCCAACTTTCTAGATTCGCTTTGAATTGATTTGCCGTCAAACACATTATGTTATCATATTTGTTACTGACTTAAAACTTTCTGTATAATCAGTCAAAGAGCTAAACTACACATACATGTGACAAGAGCTGTTTAACTCATCTCCTTCAAATTAAGGCCAACAATTTATCAGTCACCCCTAATATATTCGGCTGATTTATTTTTTGCATGTATATAGTGGTATACAATATTACGCAAAGTTTTTTAAAACAAATAACCGTCATTTCTCTCTTCGCTTGGATTTACACAGTGCTCTCCCATCGATCAAAAAGAACAAAAAGAAAATGTGTAATAGACCTTTTTCTCTTCCTGAATTTAGTTAGTAGCTGCTTGAATCCTATCTGTATACATAGGATAGCACAAGAACTACTCACCAAGGGACGACGTAGCGGCACAACGTTTGTTGAAATTCATCTTGTAGATTTATGATGTTCTGTCTCCACCGCCTTGTTATATCCCTTCCTGCTGGTCGAGCAAATTCTAGACTCGTCAGGTTCGAATAAAATCGAGAAACGTCTTGGCAGACTCCCAGTCAGAAACATACTCCACCAACCTTTGCGCTGATGATGTCTTCCCAGAATGCGGTGAGCCTGTTTTAAGCCTCTGACTATCTGCTCATCAAAGTTAAAGTCTATGTCAGTTTTTTAAAATTGTGTTCAAAATTACATTATACATCTGTTGCTTAAACAGTGGCCAGCACTCTTCAAAACCAAGATCCAAAATAAGTTTATTACATTATGTATTGATGAAGTGAATAAAATACCTTAAAAGTTTATAGCACTTCATCAATAAATAGCGTAATGATTTTGGATACAATTTAAGTGTGGATATATCATCAAACTGGTGGGAAAAGAACACTTGAGACACTTGGGGGTCAGCTGAATGAGATCAGTCAAGGGCGTCTTTATGCAACCTGTGTGACTGAAACTGTAATTATGCATTACCTAATAATAGCAGCACTTACATATAATAGGTCCTGCGTTCTGTCTGTTCAAATCGAGGGCAACAGAGATCCAAGGGCGAACCGTCCATTTTACAACCGTCCTCTGGGAGAATAGTTATCCAGGAAATCCTCCACTGTAGTAGCCATCCAATGTTTAAATCAATAAGAAGGCTTCACTGGAAAGAGGAGAAGCACAGATTTAATGTCTGACTTAAAAGGGACAAAGCCTCAAGACACTGATTAGTAAATTTAACCTAGTTAAAGTCCTGAAAATGATTTCAGGAAAATATTTAAAATACTAACAAGTACTTTATATTCTTCTGTCATTATTAATTTACTGGACATTATTACCTCAATTTAATAAGCTCTCAGTTTGGTGCAGGTTAACAGAAGCACAAAGACTCAAAGCTTATATAAAATTCAATTAGCCACCAGTGTCCCTCATGTTGCCCCCATTAAAGCAGGTATTAGACCAAGTATGCACATGGGTTGTCCATCCAGTAGATGGCACAGTCTAACTTGAAAGCACAAAGATCCTCATCACTTACAGGATCTGTGTGACTCTGTTAGTCAGCCACAATGTAAAGGCAATGTAAGCACTTCTGGGGAATGAATGAATGAATACATACATTAATCAGCTACTTAATTAATATATCAATTAAGCCCCACACTGATTTAATTCACCACAAATGAACCACACTGTGGAGTCAGATTGCCAACATCATCCACCCCCCCACCCCCTCTCTCTTTCCACACAAGCGCAGTCTTGTGTAACTCTCCCCTCCTCTCTCCCTGCCCCCTTCCCTCCCCTTCTCCTCACATCTCTCCCTCCTCTCGCACACATACTCAATTCCCTCCTCATCCTTTACAGCCCACCAGAAGCTGTGAATGGTAGACAGCTCCTCGTATTTCGCTGCGCTGGTGAGCATCACACCGGTCAGAGCGAGTGGAGGCTGAGCAGAGCAGAGCGCACAGCTACGGTCACCGATCCTCTGGTGTCATGTAAAATAACTGGAAGAAGAACAGTGGATATATTTTTTTTAATTTTTAAATTAAAGGATAACAACTGTGCTTTAAAAGTAGTGACACACACGTGTTTTCTTTCTTTTTTATTCCTTGGATTTTTGTGCGCGCTAAAGTGGCCATGGCGCATTTTACGCACTGCAGGTAACCAGTGTTCTGGAGCTCAAACAAACAAGAAACATGGATTAAAATTTGAGTAAGTTCGCCTTTACTTCAGGAGAGCTCAAATGGCGGCACTTCGCAGAAAATTTGGCGAAGACTACCAGGTGGTAAACACAAACCGAGCCACCACTTTCTCTGCTCCGGTCAAGAAGAAACGCCAGCGCTTCGTGGACAAGAACGGTCGCTGCAACGTGCAGCACGGGAACCTGGGCGGAGAGACCAGCAGGTACCTCTCTGACCTCTTCACCACTTTGGTCGACCTGAAGTGGCGATGGAACCTGCTCATCTTCATCCTAACTTACACCATCGCCTGGCTGGTCATGGCATCTATGTGGTGGATCATAGCGTACATCAGGGGAGACTTAAACCACGGCCACGACTCGTCCTACACCCCCTGCGTGGCCAATGTTTACAACTTCCCCTCAGCTTTTCTGTTTTTCATCGAGACTGAGGCCACCATCGGCTACGGCTACCGGTACATTACCGAGAAGTGCCCCGAGGGCATCATCCTCTTCCTGTTCCAGTCGCTGCTCGGCTCCATAGTGGACGCTTTTCTCATCGGCTGCATGTTCATAAAAATGTCTCAACCTAAGAAACGCGCGGAGACGCTCATGTTCAGTCAGGACGCGGTGATTTCTCAGAGAGACGGCAAACTGTGCCTCATGTTCCGCGTGGGCAACCTGCGGAACAGCCACATGGTGTCCGCTCAGATCAGGTGCAAACTCATAAAGGTAAGCTCACATCTGGTGTCAATAACGTCCTGAAAACTGACTGCTGTAGGAGCTGAGTTAAAGTTAAGATAAATCACATCTTCTTTCACCATAAAGCACTGAAATAAAACAGTTACATTAAAGTAAACGAGCTGTAAAATGAACTTATTTTAAGTTAAGAGAGTCCCTGCTGCTGCTGCATTGTGCAGCACCATCTTATCTCAGCAGCATGGAGCACTTTCTTTGAAGTGTTACATATTGTAGGCCTATGCAAATAGTATTAGCTTAGGGAAAGTAAAAAAAAAAAAGCAGCCATCTCTTTTTCTGCACAATGACTGCGCTCTTGACTGACAGTCTGCATCTCTTAAGAATCTTTTTTCCATTTACTTTCTGTCTGATCTGAGTCCATGTGGAACAGAAACAGCTGCACACTGCATATCAATAATTAAAATTAACCTTCTTTCTCATTCAAAGTGTAATTGTGAGTGGGTCCCACCATACAACATATGCCTTGTTAAACAGAACAGGCTTAAGGTAGTATTACCATAATCCTTCAGCTGCAGGATGGTGAGGCTGAGTGGCAGCCAGGTGCATCCCAAACCACTGATATAACAGAGCAGAGGGGGTTTCCTTTGTGAGAGCAGTCAACACTGTGTCCAGCAGCGGCTTCTTCTTTTCAGTCGACGACACCTGGACAGATAGGTGTGCATCACTGAGTGAATGTGACAGAGAGATGCCCCCCCCGAGGAGGGAAGTTAGGCTCAGTGAATCAGTGGCGAGAGGGAGCTTCACACACTACCACAGATCAGTGGAATCAGCAAAACAGCACCCATGGGAGAGAGCATGGAGGCATAAAAGGTATTTACATCAACCATGAAGAAATGCAGCATTTTGCTTCTTTTTCACACCGTTTGTTATTTTCTTTCTCTTCCCTGAGATATAAAATGTGTAACAAAGCATCAATACAGCTGCAACAAAGCTCCAGAGCATAAAAACCAGCCTGTATCCACTGGTTGTAATATTGTGGGTTTGGAAGCTCCTCACCAACTGTGCCACGTTGGTTATCCACTAATGAAGAGCTCAGCAGATTTTTTTTTGGGAGGAGGGGATATAGCTAATGAACCTCGCACTCTGAAAAACAAGCCAACAATGCAGAAAATTACCACAAACAGTAGCAGGGTCGACTGGCTCCTCTTTTAATTATCATAATAGAGCTCCTTTCAGCCACATCCATGTTCAGTGTGCAAAATGGGCCATAAAGAAGACAAACAGCATTAGTGAGGTGCTTGGAGCTTGTTTATGTCTGTGTTCTCCTCTGCACAGCCACATCGAGCACAGCGTTGGTCAGCTTAATGATGCATGCAGGCAGGCAGAGAGGGAGAGGAAGGCAGGCAGGGAGGGAGGACTGAGCTATTCCACAGTTACAAGCAGTGGAGGAAGTGAACAGCCCAATAGGCATAAAGTAAAACCACACGTCTACGCCGATTTCCCAAGTCTCTCCTGCAAAACTCAACATCTCAATCAGACTCTCTTCATCTGTGCAGCAGACCTGTGACGCAGTGTATCACCACACTGAAACTCATGGTAATAAATAGTCCATTTTAAGTGTCTTAAAACTGAAAGACTGATTTTTTTATAGCAGAACTAGAACAGAAATAATCAGGATTTGTGTTACTCTCAACAAAAGAAGACAAGCAGCTTTGTAAAGGAGACGAGAACAGATGAGGCGTCGCAAAATAACTGAAGCTCTGGGATTTTTTTTACACTGTAGAGCCACAGTCTTTTTACCTTTCCTCCTGGACTGCAAGAAATACAATCAGTATAAATTCCAAGACCTTTCTGCCAACCCCACATCACTATTACACTCCCTCTCTCTGTGAAATACAATAAATACAGCATCCACTGTGTGCTCCTTAGTGTTTTTTTTATTTTGCTCCAGGGCTTTGTGGTCTAACCTTATTCTTTCGCTTCAAAGACTCCCTTACTGAGACTGAGTTTTTGCAGCAGCTCTACCAGAGTACAGAACAAAAAAACAAAAAAACAAAAAAAAAAAAAAAAAAACAAACTAAAAATAAGTGACTCATCGTGCATGAACAAAAGCATTGTTTAAGCTGAACATACCTTCAGATCGAACACATACAATGTTTAGAGAAACCTTGAATAAAAAACCCCACACTAGTCATATTTTAGCCTGGATGCTTTCAGTGCAGTCCCTGTGTAGAGATGTTGGTGGTGCTGTTGAACTGCAGCCCTCTCCAAGTCATGCCTCATATAAAATACTCAGACTGTGTGTGAGAGAGAGAGTTTGAGAAAAGGTTTTTGTGATGACTTGTTCATCAAGCTGCATTTCTAACAGAGTAAATGAACAACTCTCTCACATAAAATTGAGCCAGAACTTTTCTATAAATCAAAACAGTTTC
Source organism: Lates japonicus (assembly GCA_033238685.1). Classification (NCBI taxonomy): domain Eukaryota; kingdom Metazoa; phylum Chordata; class Actinopteri; family Centropomidae; genus Lates; species Lates japonicus. The sequence goes on from BRZM01001862.1 coordinate 165,273, forward strand.
TCCAACACCACCTCAAACTATGAGAATTTATTTTCAAGTATTCTCTGAAACTTTTACTAGTTTTTATGATTTAAACTCCGAGCTGTCTGCATTTTAAGATTTGGTCCCCGTCCTTTAATGGGACTTTACAGAGCACTCACTTTTGCAGATATGAGTACAGAGGGTCTGAATGAGTGCCTAAAGACCGATATAGTCAACCATAGAGGGTGGACTAAAGCCCATTCACTATAAGCTAAGCATTTAGCATTTACAGTGTTAACCCAGTTCATACATATGGAGTCAAAGTAAAGTAGTTTCTTGCCTCTCAAGAACCTGAAGCTTGCGGACACGTTCAGTGTTGAGTGTGTAATTTAAACACTCAGCTCTGACTGGTTTTTCTTATTCAGCTTGTTAAAGTTAAATCATAAAGACTCAGGAAGCCACTAACTGTGACGATCAGCTTTCTCTCCGCTCTGTCTGAAGCACTTTTCTGTCAGAGAGTAAAGAGAGTTGGAGTAGAAAACAAGTGTGATTGGTTGTCTTCATGTTGTTGCTCCAACACATCGAGGGATATTTACATAAAGGTGAACTTTAGTCAACTTACTCTCGTTTTACTCCTCACATTTATTACTATTTTTTGTTTTGCATGAGCTCACCAATCCAAATCCATATCAACTAAGTACTGAAATACAGAATCTGACATGGGGAAGGTGTGAGAGAAGTGAAAATTTTTTTTTCAGCTATCTGACCATCCACCAGGCACTTCTGACAGAGCTGGCCACTTTAGTCTCAGTCCAATTCTTGTGGTTGGGGATGTTGCAGACACAAAATTGCTCTTAGTGCAGTACAGTGTGAGATAAAAAGTACCAGCCTCTCTCCTGGTGCAATAAACGAACTCACTGACCTTTGGTTAGAAGTGGGCCTCTGGCCATCCGCCAATGCCCGGATACAGAATTTTGGTTTTCCCTTTCTCTCTGGTGATGCCAATGAAGTGTTTTTTTTAGCCACTCAGCTCTGTTCTGGGGTCAGTTGGTCTGCAGGAGGAGGAGGAGGCTGGAGACATCTTCTGCTTGACTGTAGTGACAGAAAAAAGAAGGCATGCCATCCATATCTGCTCCAAAGAGGAATGTTATCAATATAATCTTTGTCAGTAATGGCAGTGAAAGAAAATCCATCTTTTCTGGCACCTTACAGAAAACAGTGCCAAACAACCAAGACTGTCTGATGGGTTCTGGGTCCTGTAGCAACATGCCTCAGTGTGAATTGGCAGATGTAATATGGCTGGTGTGAATCAGAGAAGGTGACAAAGCTACTATTGGTGCATAATTGAGTCCTCAGATGAAGCCACAGCTCTCATTTCACCCAGTCTAAGTTGCAACATCATTATGTGTCCTTACAAAAAAGTGGATTTAGATACACGCAATGATCCAAGAAGATGAGACTTTAACCTAAAGAGCTCCTTTAGATGACAAGGCCTGTTTAAAAGTGAACCACTTGTTGGCGCTGCTGTGTTTGGACAGTGCACCAGAGCTCTGCTGAGCTGTCGTGGATGATTACCGGATGACAGCAGACAGCAGAAAGAAGGGAGCGACAGACCAATGGGAGCTGTCACCCAGAGTCCCACCATAAGCAGTTGAAGTGCAGCTTTGCGGGGCATCCATGACAGCCTCACGGGGCATCCTGGTGGAACATCCTAGCTGAAAATATATGACTCTGGTATTACTGCGAGGGTGGGAGGAGGGTGACAGAGAGAGAGAGAGAGAGAGAGAGAGTGAAGGAATTGACTGAAAGTGATGGAAAGTGGTGAAAGAGCTGGAGAGAGACTCAGAGTGGAGACATAAAAAGAATTACCAACAGATTTTTCTTTCTTTCTTTAATATTTTCATTGTGTGAGCTGAGCCTTCTATTTCAGAGATATACAAGCGAGAGAAATCCTCAAGGCCGTATATCTCCTCAGAGGATTGCAGGGTGGACTACACATACTAGTCGCGAGAACTAGAATTGATTTCCATTTCTCTTCTAATAAGAATAGCGATGCAATTATACTATCAAGGTGTAGGAGAGTGGAGAAAGGCCTTGAAGACCCGCAGTCACTGATTAGTAAGCCCCTTTCAGAGGAGAAAACTCTGGACTGCTTATGCTTCTCTTTCCTTTGTATCCTATTCTTGAATAATTCAGGTGTATGGGATGTTCAAAAATGCACAGGCACACACACACAGAGACAGAAACTTTGAAATTTTCTATCCTTGGTTTCTTTTTCTACAGTTTCTTTCTCAGGTGTGTTTTATTTGTAATGTCTGAGCCAGCAGAATGAAGTCAGGAATTCACAAGCACTAAGATACAGCATTATTATTCTTGAATGAACACTATATCTTCAGGCTTCTGACAATAATAATGTATGAGCCTTGTTACAGTATCTTTCACACGCGAGTAGAAATCAGAGGCAGCACAGTCAAAACAAAACACATTTTTGGCCAAGAACATTATGACACCATTTCTGCCCACTCCCGCCAAAGTCACTACATGTCACACTGAGAATTACAACACTTTCCAAGCGAAAAAAACAAAACCAGAGCATCAGCACATCCCCGGACTTAGTACTTGCGAAGAACATCTAATGCTATTTTTATCCTGGTTTGCTGGCACCAACCTGTTTTTTTAATATCTAATTTTGACCTAGTCAATGTGATTTCACATGCCTCCTCACCACAAGTCCACCCAAATCTTGTAGATTTTGGTGGATAAGTCTGTAGTTCATCTGAGTTCACGTCGCATCGCAAACCAACAACTACAACGGCACTCAGTAGAGCACATATCTGTCTGTCTTGCTCTGATAATACAGAAATAAAAGCAAAAAGGAAGCAGCCTGATAACATGAATGACTTATTTGTCATATCATATCTTAATTCTCCTCAGTTTTAAGTTATAAGACTATAAGTAACGTCTGACAGGCTGTAAAAAATGTATAAAATGAGCAAAAATGTATGTTGTTTGTTATGCTGTAGTCTTAAACCACGCTGAATCAACAGATCACCTGAGGCCATTCATTGTGATCCATGATTTTGCAGAATTGTCCAATATCAACCTGAAGTCGATCAAAGATGTGTATTTGCTGGACCATCTGGTGTCATCTTTGTCACTTTAGTGAGTGGGAACAATGAACAATAATTGGTCAAAGTGAATTGGGGTGGGCTGTGATGCAGACAGTTTTCCTCGCGGCAGAGGAGAACAGCTGTTCCATTAGTGCACATGAACCTGAGAAAAACAGCTATCAGCCATTTTTTTCATGTGCTTTCCCACATTGTTCTCTCAGTTATTAAATGTGTTAAAAATACAAGAAACAACAACAGAAACATCCAAATTAAAAGTAACTTAGAAAAGTGTTTTGTGCTTTTTAGTCTGGTTAAATCAGACTCTGGTTCGTTTTCCCTCTTGGTGTTATTCATGTGGGCAGGTGCAGCCAAAACAACCACACTGAGACCCCTGAGAGGATGTGGTCTCGATTTGTTCCCAATCGAACTCTGAAGCGGTTTGTCTGTGGTGGAAACGTGATCCAATCTCGATCTGACCCAAACTACCAGGTGTAGCCTACAAGTTTGAGCTAAATGACTGTAGCAGCTGGTGTAGAAATAGTTGCCACTGCTCCATGTTTAAAAAGTCCAGAACCCAGGACCTTCTCCCTGTATTTGATTTCTTGTCCCTGTTTTTCAGAAATGCTGTGCAGAGCAGATAAATCTGGTAATATAGACCCAGCAGAAACAGAAAACACAGTCAGCCTGGTCAGTCACAGTTGGGAGCTGTGAGGAAGACAACTTTCTGTCGCCTCTGAACCTCTTCATGACAACTCATTTTAAATGCCCGCACAGCTGATTAAACAGCACATGTTCTGTCTTTAAGCTGTTTTAAAATAGTGAACTGCAGCAGCACAGAAAGGGAAAAAAAGTGTAGGTGAATGTGGAGCAAACGAGAGGACACAACAGAGGTTTAACCAGTCTGTTCCTTTCCTGCTCCTTACCAGATGTTGACTGTGCAGCGTTGCATCACCAAACTGTGTATGAATAACACACCAGTTTCCTTAAGTCAGTTTGTGTGTTATCACCACACAGTTTTTGCTTTTTTGCGAGTCATTTCATGCCACGTCATTTCTCTTCTGACTAACCCTTAACCCTGACCGTAACCTTAACCAACGCAGCGTTAAATGACATGAGAAAAGCATAAAATGCGTCGACACGACAAGTGAAATGTCCTTGAAAATCGTGTGCTATTTATATGGCATCCTATGATAACACGTAGGACTGTGATGCACAATTTAAAAAAATCAACTTGAAAACACTATCTCGGACACAGTTTTTTCACCTCAACAGCAGTGTCAGATTCAGCCAACTCACTGTGGATGTGGTGTTAGACCCAAGTACATGTTTACATTTTCCCAGTTTAGGACACTGGGAGAAAACAGTGAGCAGTTCATCTTATCCAGTCAAGGCTGGATTAGGTGAAATGAACTTGCCCAGCCTTTCTAAATGTACTGAGTAGGGCAGACAGTATTTAAAAGCCTGCATGATTCAGTTGTCAGTCGACCTGGTTGCATACAAGCACCTCCAACCCCCCCCCCGCTCCCTTCTGGCTACTGATTGATGAAGGCCTGGCAGAGCGTGGAGTTGAGTGGGAAGATCAGGCCACTTTAGGTGTAATCAATTTTATTTATCACCTGTCTTCATCCATGAGCATCATTCAAACCACGGGAACACGACTTTTGTGAGCATGAAACAAACCCACTTTGCCTTTCTAATGATAATGAGCAGCTGACATGTTGACTGGGGTTGGTGAATATTCAGACGTGATGGGTAGAATTTTGAACAGAAACAAGTCCACGTGTGCTCATCCAGCGATTCTGCTGCACCATCTCACCAAAAGGCATCGTAGAAAATGAATAAAAACAGCCCCGTCTGGATTCGTCAGAGCTCGGGGGCAGAAATCTGTTTATTTGTTGGAACAAGAATGTCAGATTTACAGTAGACAAGCTCAGCTATCTCTGAATCTTTGTGCACGAAGAAGAAGCGTAGGAGAGTGCCGACGGGGCCTGTGTAAGGAGCTTTGCCTGTCAATGTTTGCATACAGTCATCCATCTTTTTAATCTTAAACGACAAAGACAGAAAGTGAAAAGTAGAATTTCCCTAAGCTAGCATGAGATAACCCGCACAGAGGAACGATGCCAAGCAGTATTCAGCGGCCCGTAAGCACCTGACAAGTGAACAATGCCCCCTCCCTCCGACATGAAAGTCGTTCTCCAACATAAATCCAGAAGAGCATCTCATTGATATTCACAGGAGATAGAAATAGAATGCAATGTTTTCTGGCAATGCAAAGCCTGTTTACTCACACTTCATTCACTGTTTGCGTCTCGGAGGGATAAACTATAGGGCAATGTCACCGGGAGGTCAGGATGAGATTAGCCTATGACTGGAAGCAGCAGTACAGGAGAGGTCTAGTTGAGAGAGAAAACAGAAGTAAAACCCACTGAAACCCAATTTCTTCTGACTTTTTCCAGTTTATTCTGAATCATTTGCATGTGTTGTTATCCCTGATTTCCCCAAACTATTTAATAAAATAGCCAGCACCACTGTTAAAATCCCCTGTAAGTATGATGCCCACAGCGTGCTACCGGCATTATTTTGTGAAATGGGAGCATAAGTACACTCCGACACTGGTTCAAAACAGTTCTCAAAGTTGTTTTAATCTCATTACAGTCAATTTTCTGCTCAATAACATAAACTGTCTGGTCATGACTTAGCAACCGTAACTAGGGCACTGCAGATCTGTCAAGCTTTGGCTTTTTGTGCACAGACCTGGCAACCCTGAACCAGCCCTACTCAGAAATACAAGAACAATGCAGTTTCTTTATTTCCTCATCTTCTGCATTGATCTGAACTGATGAGGATGATGTTTGTCAGGAAAATGAAGATTTAGCATCAGTCTTTAGGCATGATATCATATGTTATCACCAAGAGTCTTGTTATAAAATGAGTCAGCCGGAGCAGGAAACAGTAAAAACTCTGCTGGGGACAGAGGAGATGAGAAGCCTGCTTCTGCCTGCAATCAAGGATCTATTGTTTCAAAAATTACTACAGATTTTGATCAGTAAATCTGCAACTATTAATCTCTGTCAACAGTAAATGTGCCGTGCAAGAACGGAAAGGCGTAGCAACAGTCAATTGCTAGGAAATACCAAAAATTATGTAACTATTGTAAGTTACAGTCAAAGATTATCAGTTTGTCTGTTTTATTTTCACCATATTTTGGAGCGGAACAAACACATCTACATGACACTGACTCAGTAATAAAAAGGCTGAGAGAGGAAACTGTCTTGGTAGGAATAATGTGTTGATTATTTTGGTTATAGTCTTCATTTTACAACGAGAACAGAAGATCCAGAAATGGAAGAAAGGGTTATAGAGAAGGGGGTGGGACTGTGTGTGTAAATCTGTGTGGGAGATCATTATGAAGCTGTGTGGTGGAGGAATAGTGTGTGTTTTGTGTGTGTGGGTGGCTGGTGGCTGACGCATCCCAATTATTAGTTGGAGGTGAAACAATGTAGAAAAACAGAAAAGGTAATAAGAAATTTAGCACGGAATATTAAGGATTACAAGGAAAAATCAACTTTGCAGTGATCTTTTTTGTTGTTTTCAAAAGTTGATTGGGTTAAAAAGAAAGTTTTCCAAGTATATAGAGTATTTTTTGTCTCTGTTTTCAGTAAAAAGGATGATACTGTACATTAAAAACACAAAATGCGTGACTCTTTTTCTTTTTATCTCAAATGTGATGATTTGCAAAGATAATCTTAACCTTTGAAGGTCAAGATAAGCCTCTTTTTAAGCTTTGTTGGCCATTCCTTCAAGTTTTTATATGGAAATATTCTACATTATTAATAAATCAAAGCTGTTTAAAAGAGCTGCAGGCCTCTTTTCTGAGAGCAGGATGTAAGAAACTGTGCAGGAAAGGGTAAAACAGACCACTGAGTGAGGGAAGAGAAAAGGTGAACAGATTGATTAGACAGAATAAGACAGGAAAGGAGAAAATACATCCAGGACCTTGGTTGCTGTGCTCCAACGTCATCTGGGCAATTAAATGCTTCCGCACCAGTTAACGCTCTGTGGGTAAGTCCTGTCCAAACACGGCTGTCTCAAACGTCCGCCTGCAAGTTCTTGTACAAATCAATGTGAAGTGCCAAGTCTGTAGACACTGCACCAATGGATGTTGAAGTAAGGGAAGAAATAGATGGAGAGAGAAAACATCCTCCATCACCTCTCCAGGAGGTTATATATACTTTAAAAAAACAAACCATCACATTTTAGACGTGGTGGAAAGCAATTAAGTGCATTTAAGTGCATTGTACGACTTGAGTATTTCCATTTTCTGCTATTCTGTACTTTAAAAACATTCCTTATAAAACATATTTCACTCTTGTATATACAAAACAGGTGGTTTCTTCCACCAACCAGTTCCACCAAAGAGACACTTCCTCTCTAAATTGAAACTGAAACTTGCTATAAAACTCTATATCTATAGTTTTCACATGGTCATTTGATACCTTGTTTTTGTAAAAATTTGAGTTGAAAGACTTTAGATTTAATACTTCTTCCATTGCTGGACTGAAGATGTGCTTGCTTTCATTAGACAAAAGGAGGACAAATGACATGCATCTAATCCTTTCTTTCCTGTCTCTTCTTTTCTATCTTTATTTTGCTTTCTTCACTTTCTGTCTCTGTCCATTTCTCTCCCTTGCTGTTGACTGTCTTTCAGTCTCGTCAGACGCCCGAGGGCGAGTTCCTGCCTCTGGACCAGTGTGAGTTGGATGTTGGTTTTGGGACAGGTGCAGACCAGCTCTTCTTGGTGTCCCCTCTCACCATCTGCCATGAAATTAATCCCAAGAGTCCCTTTTTCGACCTTTCCCAGCGCTCTCTCATGAACGAACAGTTTGAGATTGTCGTCATCCTCGAGGGCATCGTGGAGACCACTGGTGAGGAATCTTTTCCCACTAAATTCTATCAGCTCTGTTCGCTTTCCACTCCTATCCCATTCTGTTTCTTTTCTTCCCTCCTCTCACTCCCAATCTAAATGTAAATCCCTATATTAATATCAACCCACATAACATTTCTTTCTAATAGATACTCATAATCTAGACTGTGAGATCTCATTTCCCCACCTTCCCAGTTTTGCATATTTGAAGAATGCAGGGGGAAAAAAGTGAGAATGAGAACAACACATGAGAATGACAACCTGATTGAATTATGAGGGATATTTTATTACTCCAGAATCGGTTTATGCTCACTCTATGCATAATAAAAGCCTGTGGTCATAGATGCCTGTGTCACTTTGATGAATGAGTGGGGGTTTTAGTAGAAGTTCCACTCCATTTTTCAAATGACAGCTGAGAGCAGAGGTAATTTTGAGCCTGTGAGACATTGGTATACAGCCACCACTGTAAACTACAGGCAGCCATGCTGGAGTACTCTCAGCGACAACACTGCTCTCTCTGTTGCATATTTAACAGAATGATTCTTCCCCAAAGTCCAATACAAATAAATCCATCTCCTTCTTTTCTTTTCAGCTCCACTTCTATCCATCCCCGATAACCCGCACTTTGCCTCTGCTGTAGAGGAAACCACAGAGCTGAATAGGCTTAGAGCAGGAGGGAGGGATCAGCAGGGAAGCGTAGAGGCAGGCAGGCAACACGGTCTGTGCTCTGTTGATAATACCATTAAATCAGGGTGCAGCCAGAAGTTTAGTGTCGCAGTGCTGTGGCACTCAGAGCTGAGGGGTAGAGGATGGAAGCTCTGGCAGTGTCACCTTCAATTGGCCACAATATCCCGTCATCTTCACACTAACGCGCATCCCATTAGCATGAACTCGTTCGGAGCTATCCCCTCACATCCAGCCGTTGCTGACACAACAGTTCAGCTTGTTGATTGTCTCCCCAACTCATTATGTCTCAACCAGATTTGACAGATTACCACTCAGTCAAACTGATACTTGGCAGCTTTAGTTCACATCTTAGAGGCAGTATTAGTTTTAGTATTTTCTAATAACGGTTGGAGAAGGCACTAAAAACCTACCAAAACCCAATCTGAATGGGTACCAGCATTAACTTGGTCCTAAAGAGACCTAATCCAAAATGCAGTCACAGTTCACACTCCAATTCTTGTCTCAAAAATCATATTTTCTCCTGTTATTAAGACATATGGCTTGACCAGAATTCATAGCGAGTGTGCTTAGATCCACCTGGACAGACCCAATTAGACTTGGGTCTTGGTTCCTAAGAACATTGAGGACCTCTAAAAACAGAGGATTCCCTGGTTCAAACCTTTATAAACCATTGGATAATCAGAATGACTGTGATGTTGGCTGCTCTGACATGGCATTTCCATTGGTAGGATACACTTTTGCTAATATGCAGATGACACACACCTCTATTTATGTGTTTGTGTTATGATTTAAATTCTTGCTCAGTAACAATGGTCAGATTTGAGTCTCACAGAAAAGGCAAAGCATCATAATGCACTCTCTTAACAGTGCCAGTGAAGGCTACTGCCAGGAATTTTACATAAAGTTTTCCTCAGGGACACCCTGCTCGCTGTCTGCCAAGTGTTTGCATAGCAGTGCTGAGGGATTTTATTTTTATGCAAGATGCACTAAACATTAACCAGCTGGTTGAATACCCATATTACGCCTGAATGATGAAACAAAACTGGCATGCCTGTCAGACTCTAAACCCACAAGCTTCCACTGCCCTGGTATTACTGCTGTCTTATGTACCTACAGTCAGCAGAAGACCTACAGTCATTCTCAATGTAGGAAAAGAGAATACAGCTAGAAAATTATCCCGGACTCACCCTCATTATTAAAGCCTCTGGGCTAATTAAGACTAAAAATGACCTTTGTGCAGACGTAGGACTGTTGAAGGTTCTGTGGATGAAGATGAGTAGTGAGCCTGGAATAGCATCAAGCTATGACATAACACTGCACATATCATCCCTCAGAGGGACAGGATCAGACTCCTACTCTACAGCTAACTGTAGTGTTTAGTGTGTAGTGTTTAACAGAAAAGCTCAGGTTGAAGCAGAGCCACTGGATCAGAAAAAATATGGACTAAGTGCTTATTGATCGCGAGAGACCTCCAGCAAGCATCCAAATGTCAAGAAAATTATTTTACAAGGGCTGAGGTCAAATGGAAAAAAAGAAGTGTGTTTAGGATGCTTGCAAGCTGTTCTAATCCTGTATACAGCAGACACACAGGCACCAGTATCTATGCTTCTCAATATGTCATTCTTAAATTATGAACAAATACCAACACTAATAAACATTTGCTATAAGTGCATGACATCAGTGCATCAATAGATAGTTGTCTGAGATGAAAGGAGATTGAATGTTGTACAATTCGCAATCAACACCACAAGTTACAATAAAGACGTCAATGACAGGACCCATGGCTCCTGCCAGTGATGTATTGATGTGGGAATGGTGCTGGGCGACTGCTAATTATGTTGATTAAACTGCCAATTATCACAACCAACACAACACGCTCATAACAAGCGTCACCCACCTTTCATGTTTATTAACAGCACAAAGTGTGAGAATCAGTCACCACTTCACAGAAGCGGCTGCTTTTCGCTCTGGGAATGAATATTTGAAGACTATGGACTTCACTTTGTAATAGCATGTAAAGATGTCCTTTATCTATTATCTTCTACTTAGTTATTCTGTTACAGTACATTAGAGATGCCATGCCCGATATGCAAAGCAATAGTAGTAATAGTCAGCCATAATAGCTGCTTTTTAAAATTATAGCCTGCAAATTTACAGATGAAACAGTATTTAAATCTCAGTATGTGACTAAATTGAACTAGATGGTAGATTGCACAGGAAGTAACGTAGGCTGTGTTTCCACAAGCAATAAAGAGGGCATGGAGCGGAAAAGGAGATAATAGGAGTGAATGCCTTACTTCGCTTTGTCCTTATCCAACCAATAATTGTTTTGTTGGAGCTAAACCCTTGTTTAATGACAGCTGTGTTTATGCCTGTCACTCTCTTGCCGTTATGACATACCAGGCGCGGACGTCATACACCGAGGATGAGGTTTTATGGGGCCATCGCTTTCTGCGGTGATGTCCTGGAAGAGTTTTTCAGGGTAGACTACTCTCTCAGTTCCACATGCGTTCGGTACCGACACCACCGTACAGTGTCAAGGGTATGAGGAGAAGATTCCACTGCCTCACCTCTATCCACCCCACCCGCACTGACTGAGAGACAGCGCCCGGCGGCGCTTGACCGGGTGTTTTCCGTGGATTGCATCAACACTTCAGGAAAGGGGGCCGTCAGGGGAGGACTGGTCGACTGCCCGAGCAGCTGCAGAGTTGGGTTCATCTGGAAGGAGGACCTGCAGAGAGGTGCTTCTGCTCAGCCATGGCACTCTGAAGGCCTGCAGCACAGGAGACCTGCCCCTGAAGCTGCAAGCGCCTCAGCTCCTACGCCCAGGACCAGGCGATCGACTGCAACTCAAGTCCCTCAATTGACACAGAACCCATGACCCAGTCTACTGGAGCCTGCTGCTTGGCTACCGCCCCTGCTCTCCCGCTCGGTCCCATGCAGCCCTCTGCTCTCAGCTGGAGGAGGCCGGACAACGCCAGGCGGAAGATGGCGCCGACCCGCTGCCGAGCGGAGCAGTCCAGCCACAACAACAACAGACTCCCACTGACCTCCGACCACAGACGAACGGGAGAGCCAGCGCGTAAACAGATTCAGAGATGTGCACATGACAGCATTAAAAAAAAGAAAAAACAACGAGCCCGGTCAAATAGCGATTTGGTTGTTTTTCGCGGGAACCTAACCTTTACTGGAATTACTGTGATTTTGTGTTTCTTAGAGGCATTCATACAGGCTTTGTTACACAAAACAACAAGAAAACACAAAACTTCTTATAGCATAACTTGAGTCATTCTGCAAAGAGTTGTGCATATATGCCCACTAAATCAGTACTGGCTTAACACCACTACAATTCTAGTCAATGCTGGTTTTATCTAAATATAAATTATATTAAGCTGATAATAAATATAACGATCCTTCTCCTCCTTGTGTTTTGTTGTTCCTGCAAAAAAAAAAAAGTCAATGTTTAGTTTACAAACTCGTATGATTGTTAATGCAACAGTTGTGCCAGATGTCAATAAGTAATCCAACAGTGCAATGCAATGCAGTTTTATGCGGCTGTTGTTAATGTCTATTTTGACCCCTTGGCGACGACATGAAAATGCGGAACAATCCCATAATTCTAATCAGTGCATATAAGAGAGAGGATAATGAGCTATACTGCTGCTGGAGGAAAATATGAAAGCGTGTTTATTGGAGAATGGAGGCTGATTAAGTCAACATATCATTCCAGACAGAGGTAAATGCATGTCAAACAGACAACCACAGTCGGTCGTTGCTCAGTGGAAGTCTTATTCCTTATCCAGGTATTTAAAATTGTGTATGCAATATATTTTATTATAACGGTCATATTTGGTCAGCTTTTGTCAACAGTCAGTAGGATTGAGGATTTGGGAGCGGAACAATGAGATTAGAGCAACGAAACTGAAGACACAAGGCTAAAGCTAAGTCCAGGTACAACCCACACCACTCTCACAAAGCCACTTCAGAGTCAGTGATTTCGTGTGACACCTTAAGTCCTGCAGCAACACAAAGACAAGAAAATCAATGGGCTAGAATTCTCCCCTTCAGCTGCACTCTGCAGAGACCCTCCCAGTATGATTCTGCAGCTTGACCACCCTCAGTTTTACACACACTCCACTCTTCTCCTCTAATTTAGCATACTGAGTGTTGTGCATGTTTGTATGCTCACTACTTCCATGGTTTGGCGCTGTGCATGCTGTGTATAGTTGGCCAAATTACACAACAATGAGCCGAAATTAGTTCATTATAATGAGAGAACATCAGATGAAACACAGACCGTTAATGATGGAAGTAGATATGATGGTTAGTTAGCTTACAAGTATTCATTACTGATTCAAAATCATCAATAAGTTGAAACAGGTGAGGTGTTATTCTGATTCAGGCTATTCATGTTCATACTCTGCTCATGTGCTGTCTGGGCATGTTTTTCTTCCCTCTGTCAACTGTCAACCACCACTGTGCAGTAATTGTGCTGTAATGAAACCCGAGATAGCAGTTCAAAACACTCAATCTAATTATCTACTTTCAGTGTATTAAAATATCCCAAAAAATGGTCAGCTGCACCAGCTTCAAAATAAAACAATAAAAGTTTGCGTTAGAAAATCTGATGTATATAGATAAAGTTCCAGAGTGTGCTGTAGTGCCTCCTGTGCAGCATAGCTATCAAATATCTGCAGTTACTAACTTAAAATGTTCACAATAATCATGGTGATAATTCTGACAATCAAACTAAACTGCCTACACTTCATTAATTCAATGAACATTGTTCATGTAAGCAAATTTCTGCAGTAACATATAGGTTCAACAGATGTCATTTTCAGGCGATGTAGCGGTTTGCAGGGAGCATAATGTTTGAATATTTGATGTAAAGCTTTTCAATGATCCTTTCATCTGGATCTTTAAAACATAGACCCAACAACTAAAAAGACCAAGTGTCAGTTTAAGGCCTGAAAAGTTTCCTTTGTGTTTTAACACCCAAAGGGTAGAACTTCCCTCTCTTGCTCTCAGAAATTGGCACTATATCAGGTTTTGTTGGCAAAAGTTGGCAAAACTCAGCCTCTTCCATTGGACTGGTTCAACTGCCAAACTAACCACGACTTATGATTACTTACTTTACTCACCGAGAAATACAATTTGCCTAATGCCACTCAATAGGCTGACAGTGGTGCTAACCAACTCCACCGCCTCCTCTGCTCCCTTAAGTAAAGTCACGGTGGACCTCATTGACACCGTTTTCGTGATTTTGAAAGTCAGCTCCTGTCTGAGGTGTTTTCTGAGGTTTCAGCCTCTGCTGTAATGACCCTGACACCGATGTCTCACAGGTTAAAAATACCTGGAACATGAATACTTAATAACGAGACAAGGCATGGAGGCTCATTAGGAACACACATCTCTGGCGATCCCTGTGCTGTCCTCAGCTCAAATCTACCTCTCCTGACATGTTAATATCAGCTCAGCAGCAATGGAGCTGAAAAAGATCCTAGCGACAAAGAACATCAGTCTCATTTTAACCCCACCAAAAAAAAAAAAAAAAAAAAGATAATAGGTTCATTAACTTCCCATCAGATTAGGGATGTTTTGATGTATAAGCGGATTCATTTACAAACCACAGCGAGCCCACATCTTTGTGCTGTGTTGCACCAACTCTTGAGTAGATATAATTAGGCCACTTGTGGCGTCTAAAAGGGAAATGTGCCTGACATGAACCACCTCATTGAGACACTGCTTTTACGTGTCTGCAGGCACCTACACAACAAGCAGATGTAGCAGCTGTCAATCAAACAAATCTTCCACCATGAGAACCTCTTTGCCTGAAGCAATTGAGGGTAAGAACAAACAGAGGTATATATATATATGTGTGTGTGTGTGTGTGAGAGAGATCGTCAGTCCTCTCTTTTACGCACTCTAATTTCAACAGATTCAAACACTACATTTAAAAAATATGTATGTGTATGGGCAGTGGTGTGTGCAGATGAGGTGTCTGGCTGATCTAAACTGCAGATATCAAGCCTCTCATCTGGGACTGTGGTTGCTCTCTTCGCGTGGAAGTAACCCTGTGGAATCGAGAAAGAAAGATGTAATAACATACGGCAGCTCATCTTTCTGCGTAGCATTCAATTTCAACTTATCTAACACAATGCATTAACACTGTTGACATACTTTGGAAATAATAGATGATTGACTGCATTGATTTTCCATGTATATTACCATAATACTTGCCCGTGGAGCGTGTGGAGAATGTGTAAATATTGGTTCTTTAAAGCTGGCGTCTGTGACTGGACTGAAGTGCTGGAATGAATGGCTCATCTCGGGGAACAAGCGCGATCCGAGAAATCCTCTGGGGATGTCCCTCTTTGCTCCTCCTAAGCATTAACCACCACCATTTAAAAGATCGAAGGGGCGATCAATACCTGTCTCCTGCGCGACCCGACCCGCGACCGCGATGCAATTCGATGGTCAGAGCTTGGATAATCACTCGACTCTGGACAGCGCTCGTCAGGAGGTTGGAGGATGGAGATCCATCTACAGCTCAGGGAGAAGTTTATGGCGCAAACCAAGAACAGTGACCTCATGTAGCCTCACAAGAAATCAATAGGTTGGTCTATTAATCACAGCTGACACCTACGAGAGACACTCAGGACACAGAAATGCTATTTCCTTCAAGAAGACACCATGATTGCCTCAGTGTTTATTTGAATGATTGCCTCAGCTGTGCTTTGGACGTCTTGGCCATATCCTCGTTGGCATATCTGTTATACTATATCTATTTAAGATCAAAGGTCTTCTGGTGTGCAATGATCAAAGAAGTTCAGCATGGGTCTGTTAAGCCTGCAGGCATCATGGCTGCAAGTATGATGTTAGACTCATTTGAACAGCTGTGTGTCTGTCAGCTTCAGAGGCTGTGCCTTGTTGGTAATCAATATCTTTGTACAAATACAACCTGAGACAACACAAGTAGAATCAAATATAATGGGAAGAATTGCTGTAGCAATCAATATGATGCTATCAGCTGGAATATTTTCCAGTATTCATATATGTAAAATCACACAGAAATAAGTGGCACCCCTCCTGTATGGATTAAGATACGGTGGATGTTACTACCCAGTTCTCCACAAACTACAAATGTTAACCATGCTGTGTCTTTCAGTGTCTCCGAGAGTTTTTCATGGGGCTAAACTCCTCCCCACCCCTAGAGTTTGGGTTATCATGCCCACATCTTGAAAAGCAGGTCATGTGAGTGCTAAGACCCAGAAGACTTTTTGTACACATCCATCACAAAAAGAAGCAGCTGTAAAAAGATTTTTTATGAGGATTTTTTGTGAGATCATGATCTAAAAAATGATTAACCTGCGTTAATAGGTCAAAAATTAAATATACTATGTTTAATTGTGGTCGTTGAGAAGACTCTGAGAGTTCACCTATTAGTTTACAATGAAGAAAATACAGTATGAAATGATAGAAAAAAGCAAGTAGATTTAAACAGATATGCCAACTCTTCCTGGATTATTGCAGCAATAAAGAGGCCATATGACAACTCGACATCTGTTATTCTCAGTTCAACATTTTAACTACACTTTTTGAGGACATAACGTAATTTCTTTTATGGACCAAGAACACAGAAACCGTGGTAGAGTCAGTGTTCCCACTTGTGTGTCCCTTTTTCTTTTCTGGTTTGATAAAATACTTTCTTTGGTGTCTATACTTGCAATGAATTGTAGCATCTCATCTATTATTAAATCATCATAAAAAAAACAAAACATGCTGAACCAGGTGTGTAAACAGCAACAGATATAAACTTATACCAAATGGCAGTGGGATGAATTACTATTGGGTTGTATTAATTGGCAATAGATAACATCAAAATTGGATTTATTTATACAGCACTGTCTTGTAATTAAACATTATGCTTTCTTTCCCATTATGTCCATCATTGACATAATGCATTCTTCTTGAAGGCAGAACCCTGACCCTACGTAAAATTAAGTCTAAAACCTCAAACAGCCATTTAAACTTGTGGGGTCCAGAATTTTGGTCCTCATGAGCTGTTGGACCTGTTAAGTATAGGGAACTGCTGGTTTCAAGCCAAAAAATACAGCAAAACAGGCCCCACTCATACATTTTACACACTAGACATAAATGATTAGCGGTTTTTAAGGTATACCGATGGTTTGAAAAAAGGCAAGGTTTCAAACCATTGATATTTTCCATCATACTGTTCTACGGTATAACCTGTCCCCCCGACATTAGAATTGACTTGTCCGAATAGGTTCTTTTAGTCTGTTGTTTCTTTTGTTTACGTTTGTGATTTAAAAAAAAAATTGATATTCAATTCTTTATGTTCTGAGCTTGTTGAGCTGCAGGTTTTTGGGCTCACTTGAGAGTTCCTTATTATTTTATTATTCTAACTAAACATACACCTTTATTAATGTTCCAAACATTTGTGTTGTTGAAAAATAAAAGATTATGTTCAGAAAAATGTTTTCTTACCAGTCATGTCAAAATAACTAATTTTAGAGATTTAGTTGCAATACCGCAAAACTGTGATATTTTGGTTCAAGGTTATCATGCCTCAATGTGATAGATACTGTCGATCTGACAGAACACACAAACCTACTGTGATATCTAACAGAATGTGCTACCCTGTTGTGATACCTGACAGAATGCACCACCCTATTGTGCTAGATATTCTTTACCTGACAGAATGCACTACTCTAGTGTTATACCTGACAGAATGCACAACCCTATTGTGATACCTGACAGAATGTACTACCCTATTGTGCTAGATATTCTTTACCTGACAGAATGCACTACTCTATTGTTATACCTGACAGAATGCACTACCCTATTGTGATACCTGACAGAATGCACTACCCTATTGTGATGAGATACTCTCAACTTGACAGAATGCACTACCCTATGGTGATTAGTATTCTCTACCTGACAGAATGCGATACTCTACTGCGATATCTGACAGAATGCACTACCCTATTGTGATACCTGACAGAATGCACTACCCTATTGTGATAGCTGACAGAATGCACTACCCTATTGTGATACCTGACAGAATGCACTACCTATTGTGATACCTGACAGAATGCACAACCCTACTGTGATAGATATTAGCTACTTGAAAGAATACACTACTCTACTGCGATGATATCTGGCGGAATGCACTACCCTGCTGTGATACCTGACAGAATGTGTTACCCTATTGTGATAGGTATTCTCTACCTGACAGAATCCTTGCTACCCTGTTGTGACTAGGCATGGAATTGATACCAGTTTCAAAGGTCAAGGTCATTTGAAAAATCAAATTTCAAACCACTAATATTTTCCATCACACGTTCCTGCGATGCCAACCAATTTAGGCACAATCCTACAGGACTAAATGAGTAATAATGAGACTTGACTTTACAACAAGGGATGTGTGTGTGTGTGTAAGAGTGTGTGTGCTTTTGGCTGTGTGTTTAGTGTGTGTCCATTTGTTGCCAAAGCATCAAGTGGACACACACCCACACACACACACACACACACATACACACCCACACACACACACACACACACATCTTCCAACAGTAAACCCATCCAGTTCTACACCATCATTACATTACACTGAACATTTCCTCCTCTGACTCTCATAAATGAAAACCTGGGGTCTCAAACCTGTAAACATGAGTAATGGCTTTTCCTCCATGCACCACTTATCTATTTTCTCCTTTTCTCACCTCCTTTTATCTATTTATTTCTTTTCGGCTCCGTTCTCCTCTTTTTTTTCTTTTTCTTTTTACGGCTATGTTCTCCTGGTTACATTGTGCCTGATAAGCACTTTTCCCTCCCCTGGACAAATCGTTTGTCTGACGCTACCTCTTCTGTGAAATTGTACGTGTCACAGGCAGGCGTGCACTTTAACGAAATATGATCGCATAAATTCAAACACATGCACACATTTCGACATCAGAGCCTTGATGGCACAGAGAGTGAACCCCCCACCCCCCTCCTTTGTCTCCCACTTTTCAGTTCCTCACTTCACAGCCTTCAGCAACAGCAAGAGAACTTTTTCTGAGACATTATTTGAAATCCATCTTCAGAGACTTTTACTTTTTAATCACACTCTTTCACAGGACTTTTAATCATACTCTTCCTGCAATGTACTGTACTGTATGGACTGTGTGTGTGAGTGTGTATGTGTGTGTGTGGGGGGGTAAATGAAGAGAGAAGTGTGACAGTGATGTGGGCAGTGAGTGAAAGCCAAGAGAATAAAAAGAGACCCCATCATTACACGCAGCCGTTCTGTCGTTCCATTAGAAAGAGCAAAATGACCCTTATCACCCTGTCTTCCCCGCAGAGACATAATTGGGTTTTCAGGGGAAAATTTCTTAGGACCTAAATTTCATTTGTTCTGTCTCCTCCCAGCGCTGCCCCTGCTCAGCCCACTCCTGCAGCGAATAGTCCACGAGGGCTCCGAGGGGAAACAATAATTCCTGTTGTCACACACTAATGGTCATTGCTGCATAACTGCATCGCTGCATGGAGAATAATAACATTAATTCTGCGGTGATGGGTGCCGTCAACTTATATATGAGGCCAATTTCTCGGGGTGTAAGTGGGATGAGGTGCTGGAATTATTAAGAAAGAAACCCAAAGACCCATCGGTCATTTGGACTGTCTGATTGCCTCTTGTCCTCTGGTAATTCCTGACATGCAGGTGTGGTTAATCACTTCAATTAAAATAACTGAAGGATTTATTCACACAATGAAGAAGGTGACTGTGAGAATTAAACTGGGAGGCAAAAATGAGCTATGGGCCCCTATTGATACATTAGGGTTGCATTATTTATACATATAATTTATGATATTGAAATAAATTGTGATATAAATCAAGCTGTGTCATCACATTTAAGCCGAGGAGTGACATTTCCATAAAGCAGTCTTGATTACTGATTTGCAACATTGCTATCAATGACCTAACACAAACAAAGCTGAGCCTTTACAATACATTGTCCCACTTGTGGAGCACTTTGGCTACTTGAGGTGTTTTTTTCTCCATTGGACTCATGCAACCTTGACAAAATATACATTGTTTGAAAGCTTTAAGTCTCCTGATTCTACCTGTGGAACGTATTTTAGAGTTCACTGCAACAGATGTTGCCTGTAGACTTATGGCTATGGCTCCAAAGAGTTCCACACAAAAGCTACAACTGCAGTCTTTTTCTACCAAACAAAAACTTGCACTTCTACAAGGGTTAATGCTAATAATCATTAGCAAGACAGTATTAAAAAGCTTCAGCTGCAGCTTCCATTTTAGCTGCTGCAGAACATCGCTTTTGTGGTTAAAATGACAAACATTGCCAATGGTACATCATATCAACGATCACTAATTAACGTTATTTCAGTCAGTAACTTGATGACAAGCCATAATTAAACTTGGCTGTTGTCAGATTTTGTTGGCTGCTGTTAGTACATGTCAAAGATATTTTGTGAGGGAAGAACCACCACTCTGTAACCACTGTAAACCCAAAAATGAACTCAGTGCTTCTTTACTTCTAACAAATATCAACAGCTGTATATTTATTGTATTCACCTGCCCTCAATGGTATAAATTTGGTGGATAGAATAATAGAGAACTCTGTTAATGTAATGCAATGCAAGTCAACAGCACCACAAACTCAAAAATGATCATATAGGTCCACTGGAAGTCCAGGGGCCTTAGGTAGCTGTCCACTTTGCCTGGTTGGTAATCAAGCCCTGACTGCGAGGTCACGTTGTTGTGTCTGATTTAAGTCACTGCACAGACAGAGATCAGCTCTATTCATTAGTAACCAGGATGTATGGTCAACAAGGTGTTTAAACCAAGATAAAGACCAAATCTAAATAAGTCCACTGGTGATAAGGAGGCTCACTTAGCTCCTGTTCAATAAATCTGTCCTCACACACACACACGCACACTTCTCCTGAATCCTTAATCATCCTAACAGACCCTCTTGCCCCCGAAATCATGGCGTACGGAGCAGATTCGAGATCACCGCACCTGATGTTCAGCCTCTTCCCGCTGTCTCCTTGGCTTTGATATGTAAAATGTGTCCCCTGTCTGCCTGCCTGACTGACCCACTAAACACCGGGTGCACAGCGTGCTCCTAATCTCCATCACACCACGTCTGTTTTAAAAGCGGCCAAACGCAGCGGTCCCCCTCCTCACAAAAGAGGAATGCACACTCTGTTTGAACATCTGGCTGTCTGTCAGCCCTGCCAGCTCGCCTGTTAAAGAGCACCCAGACATTTTCAGATATTTCACACCGGTGGTTTAATTAAATCACACCGGTCTCTTCAAAGTGGTCTCTGCAGCATAAAAACCACAGGTTCTCCACTTGGTGTTTTGGTAAACATGTTTGGCTTCAGCGGGTTGTGCAGAGACTGCAGAGAGTGACTGTATTGTTACTTGAACAGAACAGTGCTCCCTCCTAAAAAACAAAGCCATTGGTCGTCTGTGCAAGCAGCTTAGCGCTATCTATAGTTACGTTTTATTGTTAGGCCTCCAGCGGTCGTAGTAATTATTATGGCAGCAAATGAGGAAGTCAGGTGACGTTGTATAAACAGCAACAAAGTTGGCATATAGGCCAGAGGTCAGGGTGGAGGTGGATAGGCCCATTTGAAATTGATAGTCATCGTTGTTTCTTTTAACCATGACTGTTCCACAACCACAACTGCATGTTTATTATTGTAACCATGACAATGAAGGTCATCTAACTTAATGAAGTATTTATTTTAAAGGTGCTATATGTAAGTTTTTGCTATTGCTACATAGCCAATGTTAGCATGACGATCAGTTTGCTTATCAAGAGCTTCAGCCATTGTTGCATTTACAAAACCAGAGGTTAGCGTGCGTCCTCTTCTTCTTCATCCTCTCATGTTGGACTTGGTATGACAGTGGTATTACAAAATGGGATGGGCTAGGGCTAGCTGGTTAGCATGCTAACTTGAATATAAGAAAGGAAGTGATAGAAACAGAAGCAAAAGAAGTCAACATTGGCATTTCACCGCTGACAGCTCTTGGTGAGTCAAGGAATGAAGTTTGATGCTGAACTCACAGCATTTCTTCTAGACTGGTAAATAAACAGCTGTTAATGCTAACGTTGGCTATGTAGCAATAGCAAAAACTTACATATAGCACCTTTAAACTCATCCTGCCCTAACAGCTTTAACAGACTGCTCACACTTTTTAAAGTTACATACATATAAACAAGTAATATATGTAACTGTAGATGGTTTCAGTTACTGTAGCCATTAAAATAATCCCATTACAATGCATAGCAGATATACAACTGAAGATCCAACTGGAGTCTAAAGGAGGTTGGGTGCTAAACAGTTAATTGCTGAATAGGACAGACTTTACAGACAGTGAAATGTCTAGAAATACCTTTAATGCTCTTAGGAAGCTGAAGCTTATGGAGACTTGGAATCAAACTGAAATACCTCAGACTTGGGGTTGCATTTTGTGATTTAGTTACATCTCTGGAAAGCACTGGCATTTTTTCAGACTTGCCTCATCATGACTCAGCTTTTAGTCCACTGATCTGAAACAGAAGCCTGCCAACCATTCAGATCAGAGCCACAGGGCTTTAAACCACAGATATGACACACAGACAGAAACCCAGAAAGGGGACAGCTGCTAGAGAAGAACTGAACCACTGTCTGTCTCTATGTGTCGTAACCTGTCCTTTCACAGACACAATATAATGCAGTAAGTTTGACACTACTGACAAAATATGCCAGCGGCATGTCAGTACAACATGTCAGCCAGCATTGGTGACACACAGCGTGATGTCAGGTACTCTAATTATCCTCCTCTCATACCTCATGACTTCCTGTCACCGACGCCATCTGCATTGTAATAAACTGCTGAGAGATGACAGAGAAAATACAGCACATCATACTGTGTATTGTTCTCTCTACATGTGCACCTTTTACATCTTTGCCTCTTAACTCTGCTTTCATCTCAGCACCATGTTTGACACAGGTTGGGGGTGGGAAACAATATTCTCTGTAAGCAAGGTACAGATCACTGGAGGGAGATTTGCTCTCTTACTTTCCAAATCATTAGTAGCATTATGTATGAGAGGCCTGTTGGTAATTAGATTTTTACTATACACATTTACTTTTATCAGTTATCGCAGACCAACCAGTGCATTTCATGGGATTTAAGCAGATACAAGTCTTTCTTTTTTGCCTTTATTTTAACAGGAGGTCCCATTGAGATAAAAAAAAAAAAAACTCTTTTACAAGAGAGACCTTGCTGAGTACGTCATTTTTACCAAAAATCTCCTCTAAGAGGTTAGAGTACGACCTCTGGGCAGCGCCACTTCTTTTACAGTGACTCACTATTACAAAGTGGTACGACGAGACGGGGCTAGCTAGTTAGCGTGTTGCTTTCCACCCCTGGAGATGGCTCTTGGCGAGTAAAGGAATGAAGTTTGATGGTGCACTTGCAACGTTTCTTCTAGACTGGTGAGTAAACGGTTGTTAATGCTAATGCTAGCTGTGTAAAGGAATAGTTTGGGAAATATGTGTATTCACTTTTTTTGCAAACATTGAATTAAAACATTGGTGGCACTCTCACATTGGTACCGTACCGCTCAGAATAAAAATGGGAAGCAGGGGGAAACTCAGTAGCTTTTAGCAGTGGAGCTCCTCACTGGCAACTGAGAGATTACCTCCTTGTTAAAATCTTATCAAAAGACCATAAAACTGCAGAAACTAAATATAACAACTGTCACAAATAAGTGGCTGCTGAGCAATTAACATTATAAAAAGTGCATTTACAGGCTAGTTTTATGCTGAACTTTGTCAGTAAACAATGCCACAAATCCCATGACAAACTGTTGCATGCTGTTATACCAGAACAAACATGGACAGCAAACAGCAGCTTGCACTGTTTATATGCAATAGAATTCAATCAACAGTTTCCCGCAAGGGATTAATAAAGGATTCTGATTCTGAATATACACTGAAAAGGCCAAAAAAGTTGGAAAAAAGTTTGGGTGAAATCCACCATTTCAAATATCCAATCTTAAATAAATCTTCATGGAAACAACTGGCAACTCTTGGCAAAAAAGCATTTCTCAAAAACTCCATTAACACGCATTCTGTTTAACTCCTGAGGCACATAATAAGGCATCTTTGCATATTAATCAAAGGAGACAAACTTTTTAAAAACGAGCTTTGGGGCAAACGAGGTTCAAAGACAAAGATGCAAAGGTTTGCCTTGACATTCACGGTTGATTGTCGAGAAAATAAACACTGTTGGTAGACAAAACACTTCCTGATTGAATCCTCATGCTGCCCAAAGCAAAACAAGAAAACAAAGACCGAAAGGGTAAAAGTGAATGCAGAGTCACTTTAATCTTTCTAGAGCTGTATTCCAACTTTTCTTCAATTTTAAAGGAAAAAGGACATAACAACCTTGGAAGCATGATGGTGGGGTTCGACCTGCTCAGCCCAGAAATGTTGTCTTTTGATTATTTTCGTGTTTCATACAGACAAGAAAACATTTGCTGTCTGACATGCAGACAGATGGCTCTCCAGATGATTCATTTTTCTTTGCCAGACATGGCCGACGTTTACCAGCAGGGACACAAACAGACATTCACGCAAGCGCGCCCTCACATGCACTAACACACCTGTCCTGATACATATAATGAGCCCCTGGAAGAATAGGTATTCATACTGTGTGCAATACAAGCCACAGAATGAAGCAAACTTTCTTTCAGTTTCTCAAAACAGCTGATTACAGATAATATAAAGAAAAAAGACAAGAATGCTACCAGTCGATCTGAGTTCTCTTATGAGACAGGAGCACAACAAAAGCAGAACACTGAGCCACAGTATGTGCTGAGAAAGCTGATTTTCTCCCTTTCGGGTAAACTCAGTGTTCCTGTCAAAATAATGGGAACAGCACGGACAGTGATGTGACAGAAAATGTGGTGAAAGCGTGAATCGAGAGGCTGTGTAAAGGCCTGCCTG
>BRZM01001864.1:0-16973 GCA_033238685.1 Lates japonicus
GCTGACTGATATCAACTGTGGGTTACTGGGCCACAATGACAGTCAGCAAACATGTTATGAAGTCTCTCTCTCTCTGTGTTCATTCTCTAACTCTGTTTATGTTTCACACTCAAACTTATGCAAATACACACTTTCAAAATACAGCAGGTAAAATACACCGATGTGCACACACATACACACATCCCTACAGCCCAGTATGTACTTATGCTAAAACACACATACACAGTTGCTCTTGTATATCTGTGAGAGCTCTTATTGACATAATACATGTCCCAATAGTTATTTTGGAAAACAGGTTTATCCACTTTTGTAAATGTCAAGTTGGTACACTGACCGTGGAGCTGGAGTCAGAACATGGTTAGCCTAGCTTAGCATAAAGACACACAACACACACACACACACACACACACACACATTCACACAATGCTGCACTTTGAAATACAAACAGTGTGAACTGTGCTGAATCTTTTTCAGGTTTCATTTAGTTCTACTTTTAACTTTGCTGATTCATCTTTTTTCAGTGTTTCTCACTTCCTACTTTATTTTAAATTAATAGTTTTTAATGATTAGATAAGTATTACATCATTACACAATCATGTGTATCTCTTATTTTTGTTTTTAATATTATTGCTTATTGTTTTATTGTTGTTTAAACAACAGTGCAATAAATGTTAAAATTAAATGCTACAGTATCCAGTGACGATTTAATTCCAACTGCTCTGGAAATAAAAATGAGGAAATGTAATTTACTTTAGCTGCTCGGATTGATTCTCATTAAGATAGAGAGACATTCAGTTAGACAATAATCACTGAAGTCTGCAGAGGCTGCTGCATGTCGAGGTGAGTAAACAGAGACCAGACGCCCTTTGAAACACAAACATAAACTGCAACTCAGGCTTTCTCACTGAAAACATGAACTGTCAACACAGGATATCTCAGACTGTCGTGTTTTTATCTGTCGCACGTCTTGGTAATGGAAACACAACATTAAATCCTTGAAGTAAACCCCTGGAATTTCAGACTGTATTATAAATTCATTCTTTTCAGGTTACAACAAAGTGTGTGTGTGTGTTTATGTGGATGCAAGCAGGGGAATAACTGTAACTGTATTTGAGGAAAACATTGACGTGTGGTATTTGGTCCTAAATCAAAGTATTGTTGAGATATTTCAATAAAAATCTAAAGTGGTGTACTTCAAAGCATAAAAGTCAGGGGATCACCAGTGTTGGGAGGATTTATCCTCTTGGAACCATGAATGTCTGGACACTACAGAGGGTCATTAAGGTAATTTCAGTTGATCTTTTTTGTACCTTAAATATCTGTAGCAACTTTCATGCAGATCCATTAGTTGTCAAGATAAATAACTCAGAACCACAACAGCCAACCTGCTGGTGGCGCCAAAGATGAAGCCTGGGGATCATCTGAGTCTGTACGATTCAACCTCTGGGGACCATGAATCTCTGTATAAAGTCCAATAGTTGTCTAATTTTACATCAGTGTGGAGGACTGACTGACAGACCAGTATTGGCCCCTATAGAGCCACAACGCTAAAAACAGACGGAGAAAACCAGTGAAAACAGCGCCACCTACAGGAACTCAGACCCAAGAGAGGATTACTGCAAAATGTTTTGCAGAACATTAAATCTGGAGACTTTTGCTTCATAGTTAGAAGACACTGAAGACACTGTAAGTTACCATTTTCACAAAAACTACTGTAAATGTTTCTTACCGGTGATGTCCAGCTGAGTTGGATGGAGCACAGGAGAGTTTGGACATCGTGTTTCTTCTTTTAAAATGAAACAAGTCGTCTGTGTTGTAGTACTCCATCAGAGCAACAGAATCACTGGCTGATGCTTCACACAGGCAGACCTGACTGTCGTCGTTGCATAATAAACTATATGTTAATTTACAGCTCAGAACACATTCTACTGAATGGACCCACCTTCCTCTAGTCCATGTTATGTTGTTATGGAGTGGTTTGTCTGTTCTCTACTGTTTTCCTCAAATATATACTGCAGGACATGGTGTGGTCACAGTCGACACGCCTCCTAAAACCTCTGCAACAAAATATAACATCTCCCGTCTGTCAGTCTGTACAGTGGCTGTGTTTGTTTGGTTTAATGACA
The DNA here is from genome assembly GCA_033238685.1 of Lates japonicus. NCBI lineage: Eukaryota > Metazoa > Chordata > Actinopteri > Centropomidae > Lates > Lates japonicus. The sequence continues at coordinate 2,127 of BRZM01001864.1, forward strand.
GCACAGTGTGTAACAGTCATATAGACGTTTCGCTGACCCCTCTTCTTCCTCCTCCTGCTGCCCCAAATCTCTTATCAGAGTCTCTGGTCAGTGATTGACAAACTCATGACTGTGTTTTGCACTTTTACTGGACATTTCAAAAGAAGATTTTTGGAAAATATGTTTGTTTGTGTAGAAGGGGAAAAAATGGCCTCTATTAGAAGTGAAATTGGTTGATTCAATAAGGTTTCCTGACCAAAACAAAATACAGCACCTAAAGAAAGGATGTTTTTAATTTAAACAAAGGGAACTGTTAACCATCAGTTACTCAGGAGAAGCAACATGATGGCTATTGTTTAAAATAAAAACAAAACAAACAAACAAAAAACAGGATTTAATGTTGAAATGTTTTTTTGTGACGGTAGGTGTCGCTGTAACACCAGGTTCAGTAGGAAACTCAGGTGTTGGTCACGTGAGAAGAAGAAGCAAGATGGCGCTGGAGTTGGTCAAAGATGGATAAACCTTATTTCTCCTCAGGTATGTAGAGCCTGGCGTAAAACGATTAAGGTTGGATTTTGTTGCTATCAACATGTTAAATAAGCATTCGGCCGGTTTTTATTAATAATATAAAAGCTCAGAGGCCAAGTTTGGACGTAGTTTTATGTCGAGTGTATTTTTTTCAAGCTAGCACCTGTTTGTTTACACTGCGCAGCTCCGCGAGCGTCTGAAAATAATGTTTGTTTGTTATAACACGGTTCAGGAGAGAATCGTTACCTCAGAGAAAGGTCTTTAATCATTAAATCATTATTTACATGTGAATTTATGTTGAACTTGTGGAAGTTGCTTGGCACGATAATTTCTGTAATGGCGGCCTCCAGGTGACGTTAGCTAATGTAAACAAACGGAAGGAGTTCTGAGGTAAAAGGGAAAATGTTTTATTGTTATTTAATTGTTTACTGTCTTTATTTACATTGCAGTTGTCTAGTAGTATTCCACTTGTATAAAAGTATTGTTAAGATACTGTTATCATCATGTGTTGTAATTGTAACTACAGATACAGAAGCTAAAGAAACGTGTTTTGGATGATGATGAGATCAGTCCTGAAGAATATGATAAACTCAAAGAACATCCTTGGAGTGGATATTAATATTAATGGGCTGTGGTTTTGTTAAGGCAGAATAAAGATGGTGTCTTTCACAGATAAACTCTGTTCCTTACCGCTCAGCAGCTGTTCAGATATATGTGGTAAAATATCTAAAATATCAGTGTTCACATCACATCACACAGACAGACTCATAATGAGCAGTCAAATGGCTGATGGTATCATCTTGTCTTTCAGTGGTGAGCTGTGGCTCAGGAGGTAGAACAGGATGTCCATTAACCAGAAGGTCTGTGGGTCGATCCTGGCTCCTCCAGTCTGAGTGCTGAAGTGTCTTTGGGCAAGATACTGAACCTGATGGCTGCTGCAGGTACGACCGTGTGTGAATGTGATATGAAGGATTTAAGGACTATTGTCACCAACCTGGGCTTGAAACATGGTGTGTCTGTCCTGACATACAGTCATCTGTGGTGGAAAGAAAGTATTTTTTATTTTATGTTACTTTATATTTCCACTGTGCTACATTTCAGAGGAACATTCTACTTTCTACTCCACTACATTCATTTGACAGGTTTAGTTACTACTTACTTTTAAGATGTAGATTTAACACAATGAGTGATATAACAAGCTTTTGAAATACAACGCATTGTTGAAGATGAAACCTGTGGTTTCCAACCTTTTCAGGTTCTGGGGTCTTACAATAATCAGTGTGTAGCTGGGGTCACATGTTTCAGAGTTGTTAACAGCTCCACTAAATAGTGATTTTCCCTCTGAACTTTCTACATGGTTTTATTTCAGTAAAATAAATCAAAGATTAGAGAAAAGGTTTAAAAACTGAAAACATCAGTGAATCAGAACGTTTTTTCTTCTTTCCTGTCACATTAATCATCTAACGTCCCCTCAGGTTTACCTGGTGTCCCTGTTTATAAAACTACTTCACCTGTATTAATCATCTAATGATGTCAGACACTGAATATTTTTTGATGCTAATATTTCTGTACTTTACTTTAGAAGGATTTTTCATGCAGGACTCTTACTTGTAATGGAGTATTTCTGCATTTCTGTCATGGTACTTTTACTTAATTAAAGGATCTCAATACTTCCTCCACCACTGAAAGACCAAAACCAATGATGTGTTAACATCTCAACACAAATCAGCTCACAAATATATACTTTCAGTGATTTCCTCAAACAGCTGCTTACTGTAGTTTTTATCAGACAAACAGGAGGGAATGGTGCATTTTCAGTGGCTGATCCACATTTGGTGTTCTAGTGAGTATTTAGGGCAGCAGGATGGTGTGTGTTTGACTGAGTCAAATTAAAGTACAGTGTGTGTGTGTTCATGGAAGAATGGAGCTCTGTGGCACAGAGGAATAAGATATATCAGGCTTCAGATACACACACATTCATTGTTGGTTCTTGGGTTTGTTGACAGTAAGAAAACGGATCTTTGAACGTAACAAAGAGGAAATGTTAGCAGGGGCAGATAGCAGTGTTTTGGCTCATAGAGTAAATTAAGTCCAAGCTAAAAGAGTTCTCAGTACTGGCACAGAGTACTGGCTCTCAGACTGAACGCTCTGGTATATTCGTCTCTGTCTTCATAAACCACACATTGGACACAGTTTCCATCCCAGAAATGAGCTGTCAGGAGCTCCTCTAAAACCAATAACCTCCAATAAATTCCTGCATCTAATTCATTCAGTACAAATTTCTTCACAATGAAGAGGGCGAACTGACTCTGCTTCCCTCGACAGCTGCAATAACACTGCTCAGAGCCACAGACAACTAAATATTAATATTACTGTGCAGTCTGCTGTCTTTTTCTCATTTAGCCACTTTCTCCAGGATGATTAAAGTTTCATGGTTAATACTTTGTCTTTGTGCTGAGTGTGGGCTCCTGCTGTATTTATTGTGTTAGTCTACAGTGTCATGTATCTGTATTTACTCCACTCATCCCTTTAAATGACTCTGATAATGAATTCCTGTCTGTGTTGACTGTTCAGGTTTGTAAAACACTATTTCTTCATGACAAGCGTTCAGCCACAGAGAGAGGCGGGATGTCTTTGAGTATTTCTTCATCACACACCAACAGCAGTCAGCTGAGTGACAATAATCTGTGGGATTTACACACTTTTCATTCACGTCAGTTTATTCCTGATCTGCTTTTTCCCTCTTTAATCCATCTGTCGGAGACTGTTTGGTTTCTACTCTGTGAAGAAAACGCACATGATCCTCAAATATTTCTCTTACACTTCACAAAATGTTCACATGGTGAAACACCATCACCGTCACTGAAGAGCTGACAGATGATTGTGTTTTCTGTAGAAATTAATCCACTCGATCCACATCTGTTGTTCTGTATTTTGTGATGCCACTTTATTAGGTACTTTGAGCTAAAACTAATGTAGTCTAATCCAACAGAACTACAATAAAAATAACTACAGTCTCCAAAAGGATCATAAAATTCAATCAGCACCTCCCTGAAACAGCTTCAACATAAACTACAACATTAGAATCCTCATGAAGGGAGGATTATCATGGGATTCTTGTGTTAGATTGGGTTAAATTATGTTAGGTGTAATGTAACTGTTATCATTACAATCGAGTTGTTAAAGGATAACTCCAGTATTTTTTAACCTGGGCCTTATTTTCCATCTGTCTGGGTGGAAATAATCAAGAAACTCCAAAAATCTTTGGGACCGGAGCAGTATTGAACAAAAAACATGGGAAATATGTATAGAAATATCAGATTTATCCAATAATTTACATAATCTTGTTTATAGCTTTGGGGTTTGTATTAAACTCATAAACAAACAGATTTCCACTTTTGTATTTTTCAGGCTGTTAAACCATCTTAAAGCTGTTGAGAGGCTGTTTCTCTCTCACTACATTTTTATATGAGTTTGTTTAGGGGTTTTTTGTGTGTGTGTGTGTGTGTGTGTGTGTGTGTGTTTGTTTTGTTTCCAGTGTATTTTATGTTCAAGTCTGTGTTGTGTGTTTTACCTGAGACCCTGAGACAAATTTTTTAAAAATCTATTCTAATTCCACTTTATGTATTTTGAATATTTATTGTTGAATTATAATAAAAACTGTGGTAAAATGTGAGAATATGAAGATGCAACAAAACAAAAATAGGCCTCTGTTAAATCATCTGACCACAGATCCACTTTAATGCCCTTATGAAGAAAATTATACCTTTGTCATTAAAGACAAAAACACCATAAAGAATATTTAGAGGATTAGTAAATGTGTCTTTATTCTTCCATGAAGTGGACAGACGTTACAGCGCCCCCTGTGACTAATCACATTTAAAAATTTAGAAAGGAGGAAACTGAGCCGCATCAGTCCATTAAATTTCGTCCAGTCCAATCAGTTACACCTGAGTTGATGTTTAAACAATAAAACAAACACTGCAGCGCCTCCCTGTGGACAAACACTGACATGTTCTTTCTTTCCCAAATTCAAATTTTTGTCGTCTGATTTTTTTTTCTTGATATCATTCAAGGTGAGAGAGAAAGAATATTAACTACTGTAACCAGTCTGTAGAGTATTATTATTATTACACAAAATGTCCCACAGATACACCAGAATACATATATTATTATTCTCATTATATTTTATGTTCTACACAGAAATGTAGATTTTAAATCTTCTCATTATATGGAGTCAGCTACTGAATTGGACGTGCAGTCAAAATAATGTAATACCCACCGAGCTGATCACAGCTGTCATTCAGCGTGTAGTTTGTGAAGGACCAGGCCTGATAAGCAGCCTATAACAGACCTGCCTGTGTCCACCTATAGCTCGGTGCTCTCTGCCTCACTGCGGTGGGCTGGCGGTCTGACAATGACTTGAATGCTGATTATTGTGGAGATCGACAAAGGAGACAAGGAAAGGAGGAGATGAACCGTTTCCTGAGAGCTGGGGAGAATGGAGGGCTGCTGACCGACTGCAGGGAGCTGTCACCCAACCACACCGCCTCCTCCTCCTCTTCCTCCTCCTCCACCGCCTCCTCCATCTCCATCACCTCCTCCTCCTCCTCCTGCTGCTCCAGCGCCGCTGGCTCAGCCGACAGACACGCGGCCCTGCCCTCGCTCCAGACCCGGGGACCCGGCGGCGGCGGCGGCAGCGGCGGGTCGGAGCCGAGGAGATCCGCGCTTAAACGCAGCCGAGCCGGCCGGGAGGGACGAGAGGAACCGGAGGCGGCAGCGGCAGCGGCGGCGGCGGATCAGTCAGCGGCTGCCGTCGTGGTGCGCGGCGGTGGTGGAGAGGTGTGCGTCGGGGTCGGGAAGCAGCAGCAGCAGCGTCGGGAGGCTCAAGGACGCAGCGTCGGTGGAGAAGTACCGGAGATGATTTCAGCGGTCAGCAGAGACGCGGACGGCGGCGGCAGCGGGAGCGGCAACAACAACAACGGCGTCTCCGAAGTGACCACGGCCTCTCCTGCGACATGCGCCAAAGGCAGGGAGGAGAGGAAGGGGAAAAACATGATCCGGGGCTGGAAGAGGGAGAGGGACAGGGAGAGGGAAGCCGCCGCTCCTCCTGCCGCTCCTCCTGCTGCTCCTGTCCGGACGAGGAAAGAGAAGCCCGGCGATGGCTCGTCTCCTCCTCCCTCCGTCTTCCTCCCGTCGTCCGCCCTGCCCGAGCATCATCTGTGCCGCGACGGCCCCGGACACTGCCACTGCGCCTCGCCGGACTCCAGGATCATGGGAGATAATAGCAACACTAACAACGTAAACAATAACAATAATAGCGGGAGTAACGGCGGCGGCGCTGCCAGTAAATCCGCGCTGGATTGTGGAGTTAAGAGCGGCGGCGGCGCTATTGTTGTCAGACGGCAGCATGACGACACGCCGGCCGCCAAGAAACACAGAGGAGCCGAGAAGGTAAGAAGCTTTTATTGTCTGGAGGCCAATAATAACACACACAACAAAAAACCACCAACACAGCAGCTCTCACCTCACAGCTGCAGCTGCTTCATCTGCAGACACAATGACTTATTTAAAGGTGAGGGAAATATTCTGTAGAAATGAAATATTTTGTATCAGAGCATGCGCTAGGCATCGATGGGTGGCGAAGATGCTCACAGCAGCAGACACAGGCAGGGAAGGTAAATGATGGATGATGAATGGATGAGGGATGACCGCCTGCCTGCCACATGATATTTATTTCCTATTGTTGTTCCCAGCTGGGCAGTGCCATTGTTCCCAGTCTGTCCAAGTCTCACTGTCTACACCCCTGGGCCGAGTATTTACTACATGAAAGGAGAGTGAGATGTGGTTTTGTCTGCCTGAGGGACAAGCAGGAGAGGAGAGGAGGAGTGGAGGCAGCAGCAGTGTGTCCTCTCATCTCCATCCCTCCTCCACCTCCCTCCTGCCCTTCCCTTCAGAACCATTTAATCCAATCTCCTGCTGAGATGAGGAGAAAGCAACACTACATGCAGTGCGTTCCAGCAGAGTAGTAAGGAGAATGAACTCAGCTGTTTGATCTCCTTTTGTTGCATCTTGCACAGGCTTTGTTTGCTCATTTACTGACAAATGAATCAGCCTCTGGAGCGTGGCCTTAAATTCCTTTAATGAACACCGCAGGTTGACAGGTTGCACTGCTGAGGTTTAACGAGCCGCCCTGAGGTCCAGGGATATAACAGGGATGTTGTCACTTGTGAAATCATTTTTGAGTTTAAGTCAGACAAAGATGGAGGAAGATGGAGGGATGGGTGGAGAAGTGAAGAGGTGAGGTGAGGTGGGGAAAGAGATGTTTGATAGAGAGGGAGCAATTGGACGTGACAGCAGAGGACACAGCCTGAAAGAGTCTGAGAGATGCAGAAAAAAAGAAACAGATGGAGGATGTCCAGAAGGAGTTTTTTTTTTTTTTCCTGGATGCAGGATTAGACGAGGCAGGGAAAACCGAAGCGTCCTCCCTGCTGCTGGCAGATGCTGCTGACAGGAGGAACGCTGGCCTGCCCCGGCTGCTTTGTTTATTTGTTGATCTGAAGGATTCCCATTCGGCGGTGAAACACTCACACACACACACACAGGCACCCGAAGCTCTGTGGTGACTGTAATTCAGTCCCTGTCAACAATAACCTGGGCTCCACTCAGGAGTTTTAGTGTCCGGTGATGGTTGCCGTGGAGCTCCAGAGGCTTTTTACTCCCTTAAACACTGAAAACTGGGTTTATTGTTGACACTGCTAATTATTGGCACAATCAGTGGCTGCCTGCAGACACGACCCAGAGATTATTTGTCTCGCAAAACCTCGTACTGAGAGTCGTATCATTTGCGTCTGTCGCACAATTTCAGAAACTTGGAACGTCGTTAGATTCTTTGATCAGATATTTCCTGTTTCTGCGTTTGACTACACTTTGGCTTTTTGTTGTTATTGAGACGTGCTGATTTGAAAAAAGGTTTTTGTAGAATCTCATGAGCATGGAGATTCATTCTCGACCTTGGGAACACACATTTATCTGTGATAAAATATTCTAAACTTATGAGCCCTCTTCAGTGAAGGGGGCTTGCTGTCTGGGATACAGTCGAATACTCTTGGGTGTCGCCATTTTATTATGTTTGAGTTGCTCAAAGATACTGAATACTGTTGTACTAGCACCGTATCTTCCAAGCTTGTACATTAGTTATTCATCTAAAGGATAAGCAGTACAGCTAATGGCTGGTTAATTCAGGGAAGAAATCTGTTCAAGCAACAACACAGAGGCAAAGCATTGGACGCTGATGATTGGTTAAGGCTACTATACAGCTGCAACTAACAGCTGTTTTCATTACTGATAAATCTGCCAGTTATTTTCTTGATTAATCACTTAATAAGTTGGTCTGTAAAATGTCAGAAGGAAAGTTCTCACAGTCTTTTAAAGTCAGACAGCTGTTTGTCGTAGAAGAAAATGAAATATTGACATTTGAAAAGCATGAAATCAGTGAATTTAGGATTTATTTTAATACAAAGAGAATGATGAACAGTTATCTAAACAATACTAATCTATAATGTTTTCAGCTCCAGTCAGTAATTTTGCAATTTTAAACCAAGACAGAAACTTCAAACCTTAACTAAGGCTTGGCGTTGCCTGAACAGATCCTTAAATCGTTAATGAGGCTTTAGTTTCCAGGAGTGGATACTGTAAGAAAAGCATAAAGTTTCTTAAAAAACATATTTGTTAATGTTGTATATAACTGCATTTTCTATGAGACAGAGTTGGACAGAAATAACCAAACCACACGTTTAGGGATTTGAGATGTGAAATTTTTCCTCCTGAAAAACTTGTGTTTATGAAAGACTGATTTGCATAAGGCTTTTAATGTTTCTGTCGAGGAGAGCTCTGACTCCAGTTATGAGTTTTCTTGTGAAACCTGTTCTTACAGCAGACATTTAGACTGGTTATAGTAGGAAAAGATCAGGTGCAACAACCATTAGTTCCACCTGTGTTTAAAAAGTCTGCTGAGGATGTTTGCCAAGGACAGGAGTCTCTTTAAGACGGCTGTATGATAGATGATTGACAGTACTCTCCTTCGCTAAGACATCACCATGAACCCGTCCAACACCTGATTGGATGAATGCACCACTTGCCACACTGTCATCATGGTCTTTGCATCTGATTTTCAAACAGAAAAAAACATGACAGCTGTTCTAGAAATATCACATTTCTGTCCACCTGCTCTGACTCATCTCGGTCCATGACGTCCCACTAACTGAGCTCTTGTCGTTTGATGTTGAAGGTTGAAATTCAGCCTTCATAATAAATGCCGCTCTCCGTCCTGTATCTTGATTTGCAGTGTACTGTGTTCAATTGTTCTCGATTCAAACAGTTTAACTGCAGTTTACAATTTACAGTTTAAAGAGCTGTTTTTGGAAGCGCTGAAATTAATCAGATTAATCTGAACTGAGTGAGCACATTGTGAAATTTTATGATGCATTTGATTTAAGTTGAAGCAAAATTGGATTAAATAATTACGCCCCTGCTGACAGGAAGAACTGGTGGAAACACTGAGTGTATTTAATTGTTATGTAGTTGTACAAAGCCTGGATATTACACAAAGCCTGGATATTACAGTTGAATGATAAATAATTTACAGAGTGTGTGATCTGTGACGAACTGGTGCCTCTGAATTTCTTTATTGTCAAGAGATTTGCAACAGAATAATAACAGAAATAACAAATACATTGACATTGTTGCCATTATTCATGCAGTGGATTCATTTGTAACCCTGTTCGATTTCATTGTTTTAGATCCTGAGTTGTTTCAGTGTTTCCCATTTTCTTTCCAGTTGTACTTCTTGTAATTTCAAGATGTGTCAGTTTTCCGTTAGAAAGATTTCTTGAACAATTACCAGCCATTAGTCTTGAGTCAGGGCAGCTATTTTTTTTTTTTTTTTACACCAAGTATTGCATCCTAATACAATGTTTTAAAGACATTACAGAGACAAAATAATGTATAACTCATGGGGAACGTATTGGTCGTGTCACTTTCTGTGCCATGTTACCATTATTTTCAAACACTCTAAATCAAGCAATCCACACTCTATGTAACTGCTTACTTTTAACCCTGAGTGCAATATAGGAGGAAATACTTCTTTTTTTTTCCAGGAGAATTCGTTCAATATTCATGAATGGGTGTATCTACCACATGTTTTGTGGAGTGACCTGAAGAGTGTGTTATTTATTAAAAAAATTCCTTTTTGAATTTGTTTATCAGTAAATATGGTGTGTTTATCTTGGTTGTTGTTGCTGTCTGGGAACCATGTGGTGTAGGACACAGTCAATCAATCAGTCAGACTTATGCTTTGCTTCCTACAGCTTTATATACAAATGCAAGTCAACAGGAAGTCCATTCATTCCTATGGGAACCTCTTATTAACCCTTAACCTTTATTGTCTGGGAACCGTGAATGTCTCAACTAGACTTTATACCTATCTGTCAAGTAGCTTGTGAGAGATTTCGCAGGATAGATGGCATTAGATGAGAAGTGAGGACTTTGAATCCTCGTGACTTCTTTTAATTAAAAAGTCGTCATGAAATCGTCCTCTGGGGACCATGAATGTTTGTACAACATTTTACAGCAGTCCCTTGTATAGTCATACAGTCCCAGCGTTGTCGTTCCTCGAGCCATGCCGCCAGCCTGGCTAAAAAATACACAGACAAAAGGGTCAAATTTAAAGATCTTTAATAACAGCTGAAATGATCAAGCTACCATTTAAAATCTGATCCAGCCTCGTTGACAGAAATAAAAGCATTTCTGCTGCTGCAGAGGCTCAGACTGTCATCTGCATGACAATAAGATGCACTTGAGTTTGTCTGTGAATGACAGCGGCTGCTCTGTTATCACTTTCTGTCTGTCAGTGTGGATCCCTGCAGGCTGAATGAAGATGAAACAACAAAAACATTCTGCTCCTGTTGGATTTTATTGGTCTATCTTGAATTCAGATCATCTCACAGGGGTGTTAACATACTCCTCATCCGCTGCTTCTTATGTTTTTTTTTTCTTTGTTTGGAAACACCACATCCTGTTTACTGTAATTGTGGCGAGCTCGACTGATGGCTGGGCTGAGACGTGGTGAAGCCAGCCAGCAGTCGAGCTCGCCACAATTACAGTAAACAGGATGTGGTGTTTCCAAACAAAGAAAAAAAAACATAAGAAGCAGCGGATGAGGAGTATGTTAACACCCCTGTGAGATGATCTGAATTCAAGATAGACCAATAAAATCCAACAGGAGCAGAATGTTTTTGTTGTTTCATCTTCATTCAGCCTGCAGGGATCCACACTGACAGACAGAAAGTGATAACAGAGCAGCCGCTGTCATTCACAGACAAACTCAAGTGCATCTTATTGTCATGCAGATGACAGTCTGAGCCTCTGCAGCAGCAGAAATGCTTTTATTTCTGTCAACGAGGCTGGATCAGATTTTAAATGGTAGCTTGATCATTTCAGCTGTTATTAAAGATCTTTAAATTTGACCCTTTTGTCTGTGTATTTTTTAGCCAGGCTGGCGGCATGGCTCGAGGAACGACAACGCTGGGACTGTATGACTATACAAGGGACTGCTGTAAAATGTTGTACAAACATTCATGGTCCCCAGAGGACGATTTCATGACGACTTTTTAATTAAAAGAAGTCACGAGGATTCAAAGTCCTCACTTCTCATCTAATGCCATCTATCCTGCGAAATCTCTCACAAGCTACTTGACAGATAGGTATAAAGTCTAGTTGAGACATTCACGGTTCCCAGACAATAAAGGTTAAGGGTTAATAAGAGGTTCCCATAGGAATGAATGGACTTCCTGTTGACTTGCATTTGTATATAAAGCTGTAGGAAGCAAAGCATAAGTCTGACTGATTGATTGACTGTGTCCTACACCACATGGTTCCCAGACAGCAACAACAACCAAGATAAACACACCATATTTACTGATAAACAAATTCAAAAAGGAATTTTTTTAATAAATAACACACTCTTCAGGTCACTCCACAAAACATGTGGTAGATACACCCATTCATGAATATTGAACGAATTCTCCTGGAAAAAAAAAGAAGTATTTCCTCCTATATTGCACTCAGGGTTAAAAGTAAGCAGTTACATAGAGTGTGGATTGCTTGATTTAGAGTGTTTGAAAATAATGGTAACATGGCACAGAAAGTGACACGACCAATACGTTCCCCATGAGTTATACATTATTTTGTCTCTGTAATGTCTTTAAAACATTGTATTAGGATGCAATACTTGGTGTAAAAAAAAAAAAAAAAATAGCTGCCCTGACTCAAGACTAATGGCTGGTAATTGTTCAAGAAATCTTTCTAACGGAAAACTGACACATCTTGAAATTACAAGAAGTACAACTGGAAAGAAAATGGGAAACACTGAAACAACTCAGGATCTAAAACAATGAAATCGAACAGGGTTACAAATGAATCCACTGCATGAATAATGGCAACAATGTCAATGTATTTGTTATTTCTGTTATTATTCTGTTGCAAATCTCTTGACAATAAAGAAATTCAGAGGCACCAGTTCGTCACAGATCACACACTCTGTAAATTATTTATCATTCAACTGTAATATCCAGGCTTTGTGTAATATCCAGGCTTTGTACAACTACATAACAATTAAATACACTCAGTGTTTCCACCAGTTCTTCCTGTCAGCAGGGGCGTAATTATTTAATCCAATTTTGCTTCAACTTAAATCAAATGCATCATAAAATTTCACAATGTGCTCACTCAGTTCAGATTAATCTGATTAATTTCAGCGCTTCCAAAAACAGCTCTTTAAACTGTAAATTGTAAACTGCAGTTAAACTGTTTGAATCGAGAACAATTGAACACAGTACACTGCAAATCAAGATACAGGACGGAGAGCGGCATTTATTATGAAGGCTGAATTTCAACCTTCAACATCAAACGACAAGAGCTCAGTTAGTGGGACGTCATGGACCGAGATGAGTCAGAGCAGGTGGACAGAAATGTGATATTTCTAGAACAGCTGTCATGTTTTTTTCTGTTTGAAAATCAGATGCAAAGACCATGATGACAGTGTGGCAAGTGGTGCATTCATCCAATCAGGTGTTGGACGGGTTCATGGTGATGTCTTAGCGAAGGAGAGTACTGTCAATCATCTATCATACAGCCGTCTTAAAGAGACTCCTGTCCTTGGCAAACATCCTCAGCAGACTTTTTAAACACAGGTGGAACTAATGGTTGTTGCACCTGATCTTTTCCTACTATAACCAGTCTAAATGTCTGCTGTAAGAACAGGTTTCACAAGAAAACTCATAACTGGAGTCAGAGCTCTCCTCGACAGAAACATTAAAAGCCTTATGCAAATCAGTCTTTCATAAACACAAGTTTTTCAGGAGGAAAAATTTCACATCTCAAATCCCTAAACGTGTGGTTTGGTTATTTCTGTCCAACTCTGTCTCATAGAAAATGCAGTTATATACAACATTAACAAATATGTTTTTTAAGAAACTTTATGCTTTTCTTACAGTATCCACTCCTGGAAACTAAAGCCTCATTAACGATTTAAGGATCTGTTCAGGCAACGCCAAGCCTTAGTTAAGGTTTGAAGTTTCTGTCTTGGTTTAAAATTGCAAAATTACTGACTGGAGCTGAAAACATTATAGATTAGTATTGTTTAGATAACTGTTCATCATTCTCTTTGTATTAAAATAAATCCTAAATTCACTGATTTCATGCTTTTCAAATGTCAATATTTCATTTTCTTCTACGACAAACAGCTGTCTGACTTTAAAAGACTGTGAGAACTTTCCTTCTGACATTTTACAGACCAACTTATTAAGTGATTAATCAAGAAAATAACTGGCAGATTTATCAGTAATGAAAACAGCTGTTAGTTGCAGCTGTATAGTAGCCTTAACCAATCATCAGCGTCCAATGCTTTGCCTCTGTGTTGTTGCTTGAACAGATTTCTTCCCTGAATTAACCAGCCATTAGCTGTACTGCTTATCCTTTAGATGAATAACTAATGTACAAGCTTGGAAGATACGGTGCTAGTACAACAGTATTCAGTATCTTTGAGCAACTCAAACATAATAAAATGGCGACACCCAAGAGTATTCGACTGTATCCCAGACAGCAAGCCCCCTTCACTGAAGAGGGCTCATAAGTTTAGAATATTTTATCACAGATAAATGTGTGTTCCCAAGGTCGAGAATGAATCTCCATGCTCATGAGATTCTACAAAAACCTTTTTTCAAATCAGCACGTCTCAATAACAACAAAAAGCCAAAGTGTAGTCAAACGCAGAAACAGGAAATATCTGATCAAAGAATCTAACGACGTTCCAAGTTTCTGAAATTGTGCGACAGACGCAAATGATACGACTCTCAGTACGAGGTTTTGCGAGACAAATAATCTCTGGGTCGTGTCTGCAGGCAGCCACTGATTGTGCCAATAATTAGCAGTGTCAACAATAAACCCAGTTTTCAGTGTTTAAGGGAGTAAAAAGCCTCTGGAGCTCCACGGCAACCATCACCGGACACTAAAACTCCTGAGTGGAGCCCAGGTTATTGTTGACAGGGACTGAATTACAGTCACCACAGAGCTTCGGGTGCCTGTGTGTGTGTGTGTGAGTGTTTCACCGCCGAATGGGAATCCTTCAGATCAACAAATAAACAAAGCAGCCGGGGCAGGCCAGCGTTCCTCCTGTCAGCAGCATCTGCCAGCAGCAGGGAGGACGCTTCGGTTTTCCCTGCCTCGTCTAATCCTGCATCCAGGAAAAAAAAAAAAAACTCCTTCTGGACATCCTCCATCTGTTTCTTTTTTTCTGCATCTCTCAGACTCTTTCAGGCTGTGTCCTCTGCTGTCACGTCCAATTGCTCCCTCTCTATCAAACATCTCTTTCCCCACCTCACCTCACCTCTTCACTTCTCCACCCATCCCTCCATCTTCCTCCATCTTTGTCTGACTTAAACTCAAAAATGATTTCACAAGTGACAACATCCCTGTTATATCCCTGGACCTCAGGGCGGCTCGTTAAACCTCAGCAGTGCAACCTGTCAACCTGCAGTGTTCATTAAAAAAGATTTAGACCCACGCTCCGAAACCTGATTCATTTTGACATCAAATGAAATGAGCAAACAAAGCCTGTGCAGATGCAACAAAAAGGAGGATCAAACAGCTGAGGTTCGTTCTTACTCCTCCTCACCTCTGCTGAGTTGCCACTGCACATGTAAATAGTTGCTTTCTCCCCTCATCTCCAGCAAAAACAAGGAGGACTGGATTAAATGGTTCTGAAAGGGGGAGGAAGAGGAG
>BRZM01001866.1:0-13680 GCA_033238685.1 Lates japonicus
CAGATGCTTTCTCACAGCTTTCCTAATGTGATCTGAGTACTCTAAGTGAAGTGATTACTTTCCTTTAGCCTGTGTGGTAAAGAAACACACGGAATTGTGAGGCACAAACTCAAAAAACAAGAAGTAGTTTAGTAAGAGTGACATGTTGCATTGTTGTCATCAGAGGAATGCCACTCATGTGTGGACAGGTGTAGGGATCAGTTAGCATTTGTCAGTGCAGGGTTATTTCCAGAGACATAAAACTGAAAGCATTCAGTTGTTAAAGTAATTGTTGCTGAGGCAGAGATAAACTATTTGTCAGATTCAATTATTATGAGAGAAAATGGGGATTCTAATAAAACAGGTGACTGACGATGTGAAATGGCATGTTTCTGCATTCACTATCAGGACACGTCCGTGTGATTCTCCTCTGTGATCTGTCTGCTCTTTAGACTAAGGCTCAGCTCCAGCTGTCTCAGCTGCTCCAGAAACCCAGAGTTGGGTCCAATGTCTCGGTTCAGACGCACAGCGATGATGGCCTCCACTAATGACAGGCCATGGCAGATCATCAGATACGCCAGAACCAGCCCTCCAGAGCGACTGACACCCATGGCACAATGGACAAACACCTTCCCTGGAAGATACAGTGATTCTTTTATTCAGTAATGATTAACTGATTGAAATGTTCAAGACAAGATTGTACAGACCCTCTCAACCCAACATTAATATGTATTATTTATTCATAGCCCATAAACAGACAGGTCAAGTCTTGAGAACATTTTAAAAGGAAACCGAAAGGTATAAATACCAACACACACTTTTGAAGATTCTTTTTCCAGAATATGGCTGCCTATAATTGGCTGCATAAGGAGCATCCACAGCCAGATCATCTGGTACAGCTGAATTAACCAAACACTGTGAGTGTTAGAGAGGTGTTTCTGTGCTGATTATGTGTGCTCATATAACTGTTTATGCTGAACTGACAAATGAAAACCCTGAGTGCCCTCAGATGTTAGCTTCCACTCAATTGTAATCCAAGTTTACAGACTGTTTGAACAACACATGCGTCATGATAACATTACTATAGGCCTTTTTTTTTTACAGCACACTTGAAAAAGTAGGAAGATGTTTTAATTTTTAGATTTAGATTTAAGGAACCACTGACCATTTTTCTTAAGAGCGCTGTCTATGAACTGTGCAGCTGGGCTGAAGAAAGGTTGGAGGTTAAACTCCGGATGGTCTGCAGCTTCAACACCGTGGTATTCCACTTCAAGGTCACTGTAGAACTGCTGACCCGTGTTGATCCGGTGTCGACCTGCTGCAGCATTCAGTATGTGAGTTATACCCAGAGACGAGAGCGTGGCTTTATCTCGCGCCACAGACCTGTAGACACACATCACAGACGTGCTGATTTATTGTAATATCTTTATATAATATTTCAAGGTGCTGGATGGGATTTTTTTACTTACACATCTCCGATGTAGAGGTTCGGCCAGACTTGATTGAAAGGTGCCACTGGCTTCCTGTTTGCCCAGATAATTTGCCTCAGCTCTGTCAGAGATGGTGTTTCCTCCTCTTGAGTTAAGTGACCTCTGTAGCAATAAAGATGTGTGTGTCTGTGTGCATCTGTGTGTGTATATGTTGTTGTTTATGGCTACACGTGCGTCTGCTGCGTGGGTCTTTACAGTGTTTGGGCCTGTCGTCGTCTCCTCCTCTCCCTCTCCAGGCTCATGTCGAGGCTGCGGAGCTGCTGCAGGAAGCCTGGGTTGGGGCAGATGTCTCTGTGTGGCCTGACGGTAGCCACCGCTTCCTGCAGCCTCAGGCCTTCAGCAATCATCAGGAAGGCCAGCACTAAGGTCGCAGAGCGGCTCACACCCATCAAACAGTGGACAAACACCCGTCCTGGGAGAGAGAGACATCTTGCTGTTATTAGTTTAAGATGGTGTTAAACTGGACTACACTAAAATAACTGTAAGTGTGACTGACTTGCCTCCCATGGCCAGTGCAGCTCTGATGTATCGTGCTGTTGGGTAGAAGAAAGGACTAAGAATGAAGTCTATTGCATCATCTGCCTCCACCCCGTAATAATCTACTGTCATGTCTCTGTAGAAACGTGGGCCGGTGTTGACACAGAAACAGGGGCCGGGGCCCGGGCTGGGGGGTCCATGAGCAGCATTTACAATGTGAGTAATGCCCAGACTGTGGAGAGTGCCCTTGTCACGAGCCGCCACCCTGAAACACAATCACACATTCACTTCTGTATGTCTCAAGGATGTTTATATAGATGCACTGTGAGCATGTTGTTGTGTGTAAACGTACTCGTTGCCTATGTAAAGGTTTGGCCAGACTTGATTGACGTGCCCTGTAGGTCGTCTGTCTGCTAACAGGAGCTCCTGCAGCTCTGAGACAGAGGGTGGTTCATATGGTGGATCCCTAAGAGACATACTGTACTAACACACAAACAGAGGCAAAGAGCTTTTTTTAAAGCTTTTACTATATGTGAAATATGTTCTGTAAATGTAAAGACATATGCAAAGTGCTACTTCTCTTAACAGTACATAGATCTCTTAGAAAGCCACACTAAAAAGCAAACAAACATTTTAAGTGGTAAAGCCAGAGGTGACACCCTAAACAAAAAAACCTGAAAAATCCCCAGGCTAACCTGTTTCCACTCTGAATCATAAGAACTCACCTCTCTCCAAGGCAGCGCAAACTCTTCTTCTACTGTGCTTGTTCTTATTTCTCTGTACACACTCACAGCCACATACCACTGTAGCCCGTTTCCTTTTATAACTCTGTAATCATACACTCATTAGTGACAAACACATCCTGCAGACTGTATTCAGGCACTTTAAAACACATTTAATCAATTCTGACTACATGCCTGCAGTCTCATTCTTTAGGACAGCAATGCAGCATTATCCTGTCAACTTCAACATTAGCTCACTTGCTGACTTTCCATGACGACCACAGACTGTTATGTAATACACCACTGTCCTGCATGTGTCTCTGTGCTGTCATCCAGGAGCCAAGTGACGTGTGCTGCTCTGCTCCTTTAAGAAATATGATCAAGGTTATAACATTCACTGGTAATGTGTTAACTTTAGATGCATGATAATACTTATTGTATTTTGCAAAAACAAACAAAAAAATACATGTATGGCCTTGGGATACAGACTAGGTACAGGTCTCTCTACTTCTTTAGATGACTGTAAAGTATAGAAGTGACAGTTAACATGGCCGACCAATAGGCTGAAAAAAATCTTCAAGCCAGAGTACTTTTGTGCATGGCTGCACAAAGGAATTGCCTGAACTAGTAAGAAACCAGATTGTTAGAGCATCAGCAGGCTACTGAACATAAGGTGAAACACAGCTGCAGCAGTTGTTAGGAGGTATAGGAAGATACTACCAATAAAAGGTGGCTTTCCTCTGAAAAATAACACCATGCATGATTCAATGTTAATGCAACTTTGCACTGAAGAACAGACAGACATGTTCTTCTAACTCGGCACATGGATTATCTATGGAAATTGGTGTTTCAGTGACTGACAGTGCGCAGGTCCACACTTAAGTTCACACTGAAATCCATCTAGAAAACTGAGATTATTCATCTTGTCAAAGAGTTCCTTTTTTAGTGAAAATAAAATTTTTGATTTGAATTTGTAACTGTGCTACATCAGTCTATTGCTGGTTTTTGTCAGCATGGAACAGTGAAAAGTGTTTTCGATCAGAGAAGATGTGTTCTCGTTGATGCAAAAATGATTTGGCTGAAAATGAAAAACAAACTGCAGTTTAAGAAATTAAGGAAGAACGAGGTACCTTATCAAGTAAACTGTACAAAGTTAGATATTGTTAAAAATCTAATGTGCATAATTTAAAACATATTTCAGAAAACAGTCATTTAATCTCCAACCAGCCAAAATATTTAAATGAAATATCATAAAATGTCTTTAATGGACATTGACAGTGATCATAAAGCTGCATTTACAAAGCTCGTGGACATGCTTGACAACACTGACAGGTAACATTTTGAATATGAAAAACAAATCTGACACTGTACTTAAATATTTACAATACTTAACATGACCATTGCTGCTGTACCCAGATTATAAACTTGTGCAAGAAAAGTGGACTACCTTAAAAATAAAAATATGGAATTTAGTGTAACTCCACCATCAGAATCACACTGCTAACTACATCACACACACATTGTGATAACAAATCATTATTTACAAATACTGCCAATACTGATTAGAATGGAGTGTAACACATGGAAAGAGAGAGAGGTCCTGAGGTGACTAATGGATGATGGGCGTCAGAGAAGAGGACACAACCTTCGCTTGAGTGTCAGCTGTTCATCCAGCTTGAGGAGGAGGGACAGGAAGTTCCGGTTGGGGTAAATGGCTCGTTTTTGGACAACATGCTTCAGAGCATCTCTCAGAGGGAGACGCTGCCGCAACATCAAGTATGCCAGGACCAAAGTGGCCGATCGACTCACGCCCATAATGCAGTGCACCAGCAATTTCCCTGTACAGCAGGATGAAGAATGTGAGAGAAGACAAAAATGATAAAACTTTGACGGGACAGTGTTTGTCACATTCGTATACTTTACCATCTTTACTCTTCAGGGCTTTATGTATGAAGTCAGCTGCAGGTTTGAAGTACTGACTGAGGTCAAAGTGGTCTGAATCCTCTGCCGGGATCCCAAAGTAAACACAGGTGTTCCCGTAAAAACTCTGGTCACCGATGCTGCCCTGCTTGGAGTGTGCTACGTTCAGGACATGAGTGATGCCAAGCTTGTGTAATGTCTTTCTGTTCTGTGCCACAGCCCTGGAAAACACACACAAAAGAGCCAAACACAGGGAATAACCATCTCAAACAGTTGCACATGTCTGGTACTATTAAAACTCATCAATGCTCCTCTTGCAAAGCTCTGGAAGATGTCCTTTTCCACTGCAACAGACTCCTCAAACATGGGACACTCACACATTTCCTATGTACAGGTTAGGCCAGACTTCATCCACTGGTGTGAGCTCCAGCGCGCAGGAATCCAAAATGAGCTCCAGCTCTTTAATGAGCACTAGGTCCTGTCGCTGGTTGCTCCCTGACATTCTCCCTGGATACAGAGCGCTCTTCTAACAGACTCCAGCTCTGCTCCTGCTGCCTCTGTCCACTGTCCCCTCACCTACATCGCCACCACCAACGGAGTCTGCAGCTCAGTGAGAGACATGAGCAGGTGGTTGTTGTGAATGCTGCTCGACTCCAAAATTAGCTCTCTGTGTTCAGTGTGTTCTCTCTGACTGGATGTAGAGTTATTTAATGTTGCTATTGCATTGATTGGTCTGTTCGCTGATGCCAAAGATCCACTGGTGGGGGTGGGGGTGAGGAGACAGGGACTTTCTCTGTGACCACTGAGGTCACACCAGGAGAGGACAAAGGAGAGGAGGGCTGGACACAGTGTTCAGTGTGAACATACAGTAAATGGTACAAATGGAGGAAGTCTTGCATGCTGTAAATGAGGACATTAACTCCTGCCAGCTAAGTCAGGACAGTTTCTGTGGGTTTATTATGTAGGTTTGTTCCTTGCTTTGTTTTATTTGGGCTCATTCAACCCTTTCTCCTGCAGTTTTTGGTCCAGGGCTATGAGCTGTCGCAGAAAGCCTCTGTTTGGGAAAATCCAGCGCTTCTGTTGCACACAGCGCACAGAGGACAGAAGAGTGAGGTGGTGGTGAATCATCAGGTAGGCTAGGACCAACGCAGCTGAGCGACTCACGCCCACAGCACAGTGCACAAACACCTTTCCTGGAAATCATAAGACACCAGAGGGATAGGTAACCCCAGCCACCTATATTATCATTTACAGTGACAGTTTCTATGTAGTGTCATAGTGTGGCAGTGTGCAGTACCTCCTGATGTCAAAGCCTGATGAATGAACTCAGCTGCGGGGTAGAAAAAAGGTGAAAGGTCAAATGTCGGAAGGTCGTTGGCCGGGACTCCATAGTATTTCACTGTGGTTCCATAGAAATCATCACTGCCCTTACAGCACAGTTTACCATGTGAGGCATTCAGCACGTGAGTGACGCCCAGCTGCCAGAGACCGAGCTTGTCGTGAGACATAAACCTGGCACAAATTTTATACATTAATAACAATCCAGACTCATACTGTACACCTGAACTGAAATCAGGTGCAGAACACTCACATGTCTCCCAAATACAGGTTCGGCCACACCTCATCTCCATGGCGACAGGAGCGCGGGGCTGAATGTAAAACCTCCTCCAGCTCCTGGAGAGACGGGATCTTGCACAAATTCTTCTCTGGGTCTTCCTCTTCTGGATCTGAGTTTTGAGTGTCACACCTCACCTCCGAGACAGCAGCTGTGATTGACTCTCTGTCAGACATTTTCAGGTTTAAAGGCCGTAAACTGTTCTGATCTGTCCCTAAAACTAAATCACCCTGCTGCCTGTTGCCTTTGCTGTGATTCTGTTTCAGCAGCAGCTCCACTTCACTCATCGTGTGACTGTCAAAAACAGGTGGTGGCCGTTTTGGCACAGGTTCTCAGTCAAACTCTCGCTCATGGAAATGTGTTTACAGCATTACATTTCTGGTTTGAAAAGCACTGCTTGTGCGTGTTATGTCCGATTCAAACAAACTGTGCATGAAATCCACATTTTAGGGGGATATAGAGAAACATATGCTAGAAAAACGTCCCAGTTTTTCCTTCATGTGGCCAGTAGATGTCAGTGTGCTTTAAGCAGCAGCCCTGAATGAGGCCACCAGCTCTTCTTTCTTCGTCTTGTTTATCATTGTCTCTTCCTGTTTGGTGTTGCCTAGTTGTCAGAAGCATGTTGGCCAAGAAGTACTCCTGTGAGTTGAGGCACAAACAGGCAGCTCATCCCCACCCTCTAACGGCACAGTGACAGTGGATTTCTAGGTAAGAGAGGCAACAACAGCTACATTTAATCTTTTAAAGTAACTTTGAGACATCTAAGTGTACTCTCTGTGACTTTTTTGTTCTGTATTGAACATGTACCCCTCTACTTTTTTTGATGATATCAGGAAAATCCTGTTTAAACCTTTCCACTCCATGATAAAAAAAATCTTATTTAACCACTCAGAGTTGATCTCATGCTGAAATGTGGCAGTCTGACGTGACATTGTGGCCCTGTGGTGAACAGACTATGAGCCCTTTGTCAAATT
The DNA here is from genome assembly GCA_033238685.1 of Lates japonicus. Classification (NCBI taxonomy): domain Eukaryota; kingdom Metazoa; phylum Chordata; class Actinopteri; family Centropomidae; genus Lates; species Lates japonicus. Next base: position 7,178 of record BRZM01001866.1, read on the forward strand.
GTCTCTGTCTCACTCACACTGAAGAGCTTTCTCTCTCACAGCTGTGTGTCACTGCTCGCTGTGACTCACTGTAAGCCAGCCAAACAAGCTGACATGGCACTTATGAATCCCCAAGTAAAGCCTCAGGGCAGAGAAGCTGCAGGATGTTGCCAGTAAAATCTAGAGGCTAGTTAAAAATAACATTTCTCTGTGAGGGGACTGAGCGGCAGCTACTCAGGTGATTTAGCTTTCAGACATGTAAGTATTTAATATTAATCAGTTCATTAGCTTAATTTGATAGTCATTGTTCTGTCTGGATCCTTTACTCGCAGCCAGTCTCCATATGATCTGCATTGTGATGGTATACAACAAACTGTAGTTGGTGATTGTCATTAGCTCTCATTGTTTATTTCACTCAAATACGTTTAAGTAAGTTACAAAACTGACATCTAATTCAAGCTTTAAGACTAGAATCTGATATTTAAGATAAATAAAAAAAACAGTTAATTGATTAGTAGATTAGCAGATGTCAATTTTCAAGCAAAAATACCAAACATTTATTGGTACCAGCCAAGATTAGGGCTGCAACCAACATTTTTTTGATTAATAGATAAAATTGTTTGTTCTATTACGTATCAGAAAATGTTTCTGGTCCAGGGTGATGTCCTCAGATATCCTTTTTTTTTTTTTGTCTGACCAACCAAAATCTAAAGATATTTAGTTTGTTATGCTGTAAGACAAAAAGCAGCAAATGCTGAAAGCATCAAATATTTGATATTTTTGCTACTAACTGATTAATCAGCTAACTGTTTCAAAAACAGTTTGTTTAGCTGCTTTTTGTTGTTTCACACTCTGGTAAACTGAATACGTCTGGGTTTGGATTATTGGTGTTGGTCATAGTCATCTTATTAGCTGTAGCTATCTAAAAGCCAGTGACGCCTCATGCATTACTGATAGCTGAAAGCTGCTTACTTTGGTAATTTAGTGTCTACAGTCCAATCAGCATGTTGGCTATCGCTCCCATTCAGCAGTTAACAGCGGTACAATTGTGTTGGTTGAACCTGGCAGACCTTTGGAGCAGTAGGGAGTACAGGGCGAGCAGAACTGCTGTGAGTTTATCAGAAGGTCAAAGGGTGAAAATGGGAGACAGGCAAAGCAAAGAAGAGTGATTCACCAGCACTTGAGTCTGTCTGCGGGAGAGGAACCCACTGACTCTGCTGGATTCATTTAAACCCTGACTGGTTAGTGACTCATTGTGTTTTTTAAAACTTTATTTTATTTTATTATGAAATGACACCCATGGAACAGGGTTGTTTGTTTTGCTTTGGCCCTCTGTATGTGGATCAGGGTGTCAGTGTATACTTACACTGTAAGCCTCTGCTCCCCTGTACAGTCTCTGACCTGAACACAGATGATGTAATAGCACTAAGTAGCCGGCGGTGTTCAGTGCTGGGTCGAATAAGAGCACAAATAAGCTTCCCCACAGCAGATTACCTCTGCACAGACTCCTGATTAGTCATCATTAGCTGTGTAACATTACTGTCACATGCCTGCATATATACAATGACTGTCAATCTTAATGATTTTATCAAATGTTTTAATCATTTATTCACCAAAAGTGTTATTTTTTTCTGGTTTCGGCTCTTCAATTTAACTATTTAGTCTTTCAAATAGTCATAAATTCTGATCTGTTTTCAGATCACATGTTTTGTCCAACCCACAAATTATTCATTTTTATTATTATTATTTCATTTATTAGTTTGACAAGTCTTAAAAGCAGATAATTCTCACATTGAAGAGGCTGGAAACAGATTGTTTGGAATTTGTTCTCAAATACTTACTAAACTGATTAATTGATTATCAAAGTAGTAGCAAATGAAATGAATATAGTGGATTTCTGAGTTTGAGGGCTGTTGGATGAAGTTGTCAGTGTTGGCTCAGTCAAATCAGTGGATTTAAGGCATTTTCCATTCAAACAATTTGGCTTAGAGGGACAAAGACAGTAATGATACTCTGATATCAAAAGTTGAGAATTGTTTTAAGAGGCTTTGATCAGTTAAAACAGGATATTGCTTGAGTTTGTATTTTTATCATCAAGGTCTTCTTGATGACATCTTTTTGGCTCTGGTTGTTGGTTTGAAATTCTAAGTTCTGTTATTGACCATCTATTTTCATCTTCTTCACACCCAGCATGACTTAACATTGTATATGTCTGTATGTGCAGTGGCATGGCACTGTCAGAGGACAGTGTGAGTACCTGGAGCTGTAAACAGGTGGCCCAGTGGCTGCAGGAAGAAGGTTTCGGGGAGTATGTGGAGTTGTTGTGCACCCAGCACCGCCTGGATGGCCTCAGCCTGCTGGCTCTGACTGAGGCTGACCTGCGGGGTCCTCCACTGGGCCTGACTGTGCTGGGAGACATCAAGAGGCTGACCTTAGCCCTCCGCCGGCTCCAGAGACAGAACCAGGCCCAGCTGGAAGAGCTGGGTCTCCGGCCTTCGGACAGCCTTCCCGCTGGGCTCTCACCGGGCGCCACAGGGGTCGAGTGGAGCTGTGATGGAGCCGACAGGAGGTATAACGGAGGTGATCGCTTGTGTAACGGGACTGAGCTGCGGCTGAGGAACGGTGATCGATCTGGATACGGTTCGGGAGCGTCGCTGTGTCATTCACACTCCAACGGGAGATGTAGGCAGCACCTGGCTGGTAGATTGGACCCAGAGGTGTGGAAGACAGTCATCAGTTCCATATATGTCTTTTTTGTGTTTGGATTCACATCTTTTGTCATGGTCATTGTACATGAGCGTGTCCCAGACATGAGGACATACCCACCGCTGCCTGATATATTCCTGGACAGGTACAGCCTATATATCTTGTGTGTATATTTTAATAATAACTGTTTGAAGATTCCACTGCATGTTGACCAGCTACAGAGACTCCACAGTTCATGTACACACTCTCCTGCACTCATATCTAATCTACACACTGATACAGATGTTTTTGTACTCTGACAGTGTTCCCAGAATCCCCCTGGGCTTTTGCAATGGCTGAGGCTTGTGGTGTCATCCTGTGTTACATGTTTCTATTGATCCTTCTCCTTCACAAACACAGGTAGTCCACTGTTCCACTTATTTGCATCACTGATAGACGGTATTATAATAAAATGTGCAAATAGACAACATTAGTGCAAGATACATAATATTTTTAATGCAAATATGATGATTTTTTATCTCAATATATGCAGGTTATAAGGTGCTGTGCATGGAATGAAATGTGAGTGTCTGTTTTGTCTCTGTTTTAGGTCCATCCTCTTCAGGCGGTTGTGCTCTTTAATGGGAACTGTGTTTTTACTTCGTTGCTGCACCATGTTTGTCACCTCACTGTCTGTGCCTGGGCAGCACCTGAAGTGTGCCAGTAAGGTGGGAAGCACACTTGAGATTCTGTGCAGATTAGATAGTGTTGGCAATTTTTCATTCTGGAGTGGCTGGCAATTCTTGTAGCTTTTGGCAGTATTACAGTTTACTCTCCACTCAGCCTTATCGCTTCGCTAACTGATGACTGCTGTTTTTTTGGGTTTTTTCCTGTTCCCCCAGACATATGGTGATGCTTGGGGGAAGATACAGAGGGCACTAGCAATCTGGAGTGGATTTGGGATGACTCTGACCGGCGTCCAAACATGTGGAGACTACATGTTCAGTGGGCACACGGTTGTCATCACACTGCTCAACTTTTTTGTAACCGAATGTGAGTGTTTGTACTTTTGTTGGCCTTTAACTGCAGAATGTGTGGATTTAGAGTATGCGTGACCTTTTTAAAGCCAACATTATTCTGTATTTTTCTCATTGTCAGCAAATCCCATGAAGGGATTAAAACCAACAATGTGTTAGCCCGTCTCTTCACACTCACTGACTTCCTCCTCTGTCTGTAGCTCTCAGCCCTAAGTCCATTGGTTCCTACATAAATCCTTAAAAATTGGTCACAAATATGTAGTTTCAGTTTTAAAAAAAAGGCTTAGTGAGTTCCTAAAACAGCTGGGCACTGTCATTTTAGCAAACTTCACTTTAACAGTAATAGGTAGGGCATTTGTTCGGGATTATTTTCAGTTGTGTATTAATACACATCTGATGTACTTACAGCAGCAGGACAGTGTATGATTGTGTTGAGTTGTTGAGTTCATCCTGCAGGTCAGTGGCACACAGAAACCAGCCATATACACCACTATATATACTGTATATACCAGACTTATTCTTTCATGATTCCTTTCAATTACAGACACTCCCCGAACATGGAATCTGATTCACACCATCTCCTGGGTATTAAACCTGTTTGGGATTTTCTTTATCCTGGCGGCTCACGAGCACTACTCCATCGATGTGTTCATCGCCTTCTACATCACCACCCGCCTCTTCCTCTACTATCACACCTTAGCCAACACCCGTGCCTACCAGCAGAGCCGCAGGGCGCGCATTTGGTTCCCCATGTTCTCCTTCTTTGAGTGCAACGTGAACGGACCTGTCCCCAACCAGTACCACTGGCCCTTCAACAAGCCTGCCTTCATGAAAGTTCTGATTGGATAGAGAATACTCTCAACAATCACCAGCTGCGATGTGCATGGACTGTAATATTACAGCCTGAATGAGAGACCTTTTACTTGAGATGCTGCTTCTTATCTTTGGATGATATGTGGGAGTTTTTTTTTTTTACCCTAATCTGCATAAATAGCTTATCTTTACGTTGTTAAGCAATTTTATGTTCAATGGAATAGTTTGACACTTTGTGAGGTGAGGATTGGGAAGGATGCTAAGCTAACCAGCTGCTGGCTATAGCTTCATATTTAATGGACAATGAAAGCAGTGTCTAACTTCTAACTCTACCAAAATGTAAACTTATTCCTTTTTTTATTTATGCCTATGTTAAATCACACACTGCCAAGTAAGACAAAGAAATGTGGTTTATGACAGGGCCTAAGAGCTGCAGGTACAGACTTTTTCTTGGAAACTTATTTGCCTTTTAATCACTTTCATTACTCATATGCCACCTTGGGGATGTTTAAGGTTCACTTGTGGTTTGTTATTCACTCTCAGTATTTACTGTTGAAAACTGATCAGTCTTTACACAACTGTAACGCAGGTTGATACTGTAGTTGTCACTTTTTGGGAGTCGTTGTGACGACGGTTCACATGTTGTTTTGCTGCAAAACGATTTGAAACCAGTTTGGTAACTTTCCTACCAAAGGAGCAGTTTTTTCCTATGATGTGCAACAGGAAAAACACTTCCTGTTCTCTACTGACAGAGCTCTGTTTCAGTCACTCAGTTTTTTTTTTCTTTTTTTCGTTTTCACGTGTACCCCACAGCTTTATTGTATTTGATGGTGTCATCACTGGGACACTATAGTGTGCTTCCTACATTCACAGTTAAACTGAACCAAATATCTGAACATTTATTGTAATGTTCAGTTTTGCCAATGAGCCCTTATTCTAATTATTTTGTTATACTAATTTGACATTGTGTTATGGTTTTCTATTTTTTACAGGTTGTTAATTATGTAATGACTATAGAAATGTATGGAGCTGGAGTTTGTCAAAGCTTTATTGTTCAGTTTCACAGTGCTAAAACTGACTTTTCATTAATGCAGCTGTTGACAAAAAGATAACAAAGATTTAAAAGTATATATTGTTTACTATCACAATTTCATGGTTGTTTAAAACAATATATTTTTTATAATTGTTTACAATTTGTGACTTTATTTTCAGTGCAAGTACTCTATCTCTGCCTTTTGGCTACAACAATAAAGGTTTACAGATAAGGAAAACCGTTTTTATATTTCAGATTGACCGTTTCCTCGGCTGCTTTCTCACTAATGTGTTTCTATTTGCATTTGTTGAATAAAATGCATTTTAATTATCATTATAAATCCAGCCTCCTTGTGTGTTAGTAAAAAGTGCATACAGTGTCTATTGCAGGTGAAAATGTAATGATTCAGCAAAGTGTGCCTTTAATTTGAATTATCAACATAACCTACATACCTGCTTCCCTTCCCCACCTTAAAACAAATATCACTATCACTATTCAAATATCATCAATAAAGATATGAAGGGGTGCGCACCTTAATATAAAGCCACTATTAGAGAATTCTTGCACACAGCAGCTTCCTGTTGACGGGGTCACATCACATCTGAGGATGGTATGTATTTTATACCTCACAATTCAAATCTAAGCAAGAAGAAACTGTCTTTCTTTTTGTAGACTCATAGCCTTTTTAAAATAAAAAAATCAATTTAAATTTAGATGTGGAGTGACATATTAGTCTCGAAAGTCATCATTGCAGTCAACCGTTTATACATTATGACCAAAATTTAAGTAATTCTGTTCTAATATCATTTTAGACTTATTGTGCCATTTATAATATTATTATTAATATTATTTGTAGTAGTAGTAGTGTTAGTGGCTTTTCAAAATACAGCTTATGATAATTTCCCATATGTCAGAGGTGAATTTTAAGTGCTTTAAACTGTAATTCAGTCATCATT
>BRZM01001868.1:0-36268 GCA_033238685.1 Lates japonicus
TGTGGTAGCACTTAACGGCGCAGTGTGTCACACAGCAAGCAGCACAGTGTACGGTGGCTCTCAGGGGTTGTTGGGTAGCACATTCAGTGCAAGATAACATGCAATGCTGTGATAATGCTTTAAAAAAGAGGCTTGTTTGGTGGACAGTGAGCACTGAGTTGATTTGCAGGTATGGCATTTTGGCCCTTTCTAGTCTTTCAAAGCTTCAGCATCCGAAATGCTGACAAGTTCAAGTGGCCGGAGCAGAAAGCAATCAGGGGTCAGCAGAAGGGAAAAACAACAACCCTTTGGGATTTAAAGGAAAATGCTGGTGTTATTTGATCTTTTCAGTATTATCAGAAAAAAAACAATCAAAGGAATTTATTTTAATGCCAAATATTCTCTGCATAGCTTATATTTGCTGTGGTACAGAAACTATTAAAAGCACATGAAAGAACCACAGGCTGTGTCTGAAATCTGGAATTAGTGATTAATTGGTAAGAATTTAGGTAATTAATCAAACGTAATTTTCTCTGTGAATAAAATAATTTCCTTGGTCTTGCTCGATAGTAAACTGTATCGTTTGATTTTTGGTTTGACAAAATGATTTATAGATCTAAATTTGAAGTACCTTTTGTGTTTCCTCGTGGACTAACAAACATGATGAATACATCTCCTTTCTCATGAAATATGGAAAAAAAAGCTGATTTTTCTCAAAACTGAAGACTGAAATTGCGTCAGATGTTTTTTTACAATTTTCATACATTTGATTGACTTAACAGTAATCCGTTAAGTGAAAAAAGAATCATCAGTAGTGAAAATGATTGTAAGTTGCAGCCATATTTACTGTGAGGTTCAAGTGTACATTTTGCCTATGATAAGGTTATGGACACTTTAGTTGTAAACTGACATCAAAGCTGTGACCGTCCACTTCCAGGATCATCTTCCAGAGTGTCTCTGCAACAACTCAGTGACTTCAATTTTCTCCAAATTGCTTTGAGGCAATGCATGGCAAGGGTAAATGAGAGCGAGTAAACAATTGCCCATGTTATTAAATCGGCAGCGAAACATCTTTCTGCTGCTACAGACCGTAACGACTGACATGAATAACTTTGATGGCTGTTTTCCCCAACAGGTTTCCAAATAGGGAAGGAAAGATCATTAACAAAGAGCGGCTGTCATAGTTATTCTTGGCGGTCTTAAAGCGCTGTACGTCACCTTGAGACTGACTGAAACTCATAGTCATTGTGTCACTTCAGTTTCTAATGACTGATAACCCAAAACAACCAACAAATGAACCGCTTCATCTTGCTGTCCAAGTGTTTCAGCAAAAAGCTGACAAAGTAATGGAGCTTTCAGTGCATGCTTTGGTCATACTGCACATGCTTTATAAAGGTTGTCTTTTTTTGTTTCTTTTTATTTTAAAACCTTTATTGACTATTGATTTTCTCATATATTCATTCATCGCTTACTACTGATCAAGTGTCCTCTCTCTTACATGTGCTTTGTTTTTTGTTTTTCTTCTTTTTCATCCCTCCGTTCTGTTTGCATGGCCCCCCACCCCACCCCCTTCCTCTTCTGCCTGTGTTCATGCATGGGACGTGATGGGAAGAATTGGAACCACCGAGCTGTCACTCAAGTAGGCTTCAGTTTGATCAGAATATGATAATGAACAGTTCTGTGTTTTATTTTATTTGTAGACACACATGCACACTTGACAAACATCTTACATAAACACTCAGGCTTTAACGACAACATTCGCGCACACTTCACATTTCCTGTGACATTTATTCCCGCACCATTTCAGCTGTAGTGCTCCATGAGAGTACGACAAAGGAAGCAACAAAGCATGAAATAAATGTCACAGAAAGCAAGTTAAGATTTTTGGTGCTTGTGTTTTTTTTTCCAGTTAAAGTTACTTTGCCCAGAAGACAGCAACTATCAGATTGTGTTCTACAACTTGAGAGCGAAATGGCATCATTAAAGCTCCATGAAGGCTTATTCAGTCAGCAGTAACATGTCATTTGTGACTAACAGTAAAGATTTAGGGAGTTTTGAACACAGTATGCTGTCTTTCAACAACCTTTGACACATCTTGATTTCCCTTGATTTGGCCTCCTGGCTCAAGCTCCATGCGTAATACACAGAGATAAGAGTAGTTAAGCTAATACAGATGGCTCTAGCTTCACATTTAGCATCCAGCCATGAGAGTCTCATCTAACTGACCAAGACAGCAACTAAGCATGTTTCCTGGTGAACTTTTGTTTGAACTTGTGTTTTGTTTGTAGAGTTTGCAGCAGGACTCAAAAGCACAATTTTACTGATAATTTAATTGTGTTGGAGCTCAGGTCTGTAAAGTGATTTCCAGAGAAGCTGAGGTGTCTGGCAGGCAGCTAGATCAGATCAAGTGACAGTGAGCGCTGCAGTTGTACTCACATTGCAAACCACAGCACATTAGCAAAATCAATACCCCTACCAGCACGCATACACAGAATACCACCAGCACTGTGGTGCAAAGCAGACTGATGGGATTGCAATTGTCTGTTTGAATCACTGAGTGGGCGTTTCAATATACAGTTAAGCTGAGTAGACATTTAGCTGCTGGTTATGTAACTGCTAGAAGTTGTAAAATTTCATCACATTGCACAGGAATGTTTTTACCACTTTTTAATACTGAGTCTTGTGTTTTTCCTTGTCTTGTATGTATATTCTGTTTTTGCTCTTGTGGTCATATTCCATTTCCTGTTTACAAGACAGGTTCATACACTTGTGTATTGATTCTTTAAAATTCTTTTAAAAAAGTATTTGTTCTTCTTTCACAGCTTTCTGACATAATATGGCAAGGATGTTTTTATATTTGAATATTTGATGTGGAGGTCAGACCATGAGCAAACTGGAGTAAATCATTTCATCATACTTAATGTTCACAATGGGTTTAATTGCTCTATATTATATTATTATACAATATATTAAAAGATTTAGAGTTGATAAATGTTTTCATAGCTGTGTACAAATGCATTAGTGTATTGTAAGCCATGTATAAAATGTTAATATAGTGCTCATAATTGCTAAATAGGAGTAAAAAAATTAAAGTTTGGCCGTGTATTAGAGAGACACTATCTTGGTATTACTGATATACTTTCAGGTGTTTTACTTTAATTCACAAACTACCAGCAAAACCACAAGTATACTAACTTTTAAAATATACACTTACTTTCTTTTGTCTTCTATAAATATTATTTCTGATGTCTGCCTCCCTTTCTGTCTTTCTCCTCTTTCATTTTGGTTTTAGGGGATCAGCAGTCTGTTCAGCTCACTTAAGGTGGTCCGGCTTCTCCGTCTGGGCCGGGTTGCCCGTAAACTGGATCACTACATTGAGTACGGGGCGGCTGTCCTGGTCCTACTGGTGTGTGTTTTTGGACTGGCTGCCCACTGGCTGGCCTGCATTTGGTATGTTCATTACATCTATTTTTTATTAAATCATTATCCTTTAACCTTTCACTTGATAACTTTCATAAAACATTCCCCATTTTATTTCTACTACTTTTTCCATACCTGATGAATTTGAGTACAACATGTATCCTAATCAGGATTCCTCATTTTCAGTCATACAATTGTTAAAAAGGGAATAAAACATACAAACATTTGACTATTTGTGTGCTTATAAATTACATAACATATTCTGCTAGGCTGCTATGTTCTGTTATCACCATGATGCATCAATAGCAGACCCAGGTAATATAATGAGGCCGTTGAGTAAGCTAATTAATGCATGAATTAGCAGTTATTTTTTTTGTCAATATCTTGTTTTCACACTTTATAACTATGTTGTTCATACCATAAAGCCAGAAAGAGTTACAGTGGTTTCAAGAGAATTAGTTTTTCCTCATTAATATGCAGATTTATGGAGCACGGGCCTCCAAAGTCTAATCAGATCAGCTACTCTACAGGGGGCAAGTGTGGTGGAAGCATTAAGTTTCATCATGTGTTGTTCTTGATTTATTGTGTTTATGAGAATGTCTAAACACACACACAGTGTGTTGCAGATGCCACCATGACAACTTAATGTCCTGCATACATAAAAATATGGAAAATATGTTTGATAGTTGATGATGAACGTTAATTATTCCTTTACAGACACCCTTTCATGTTTATATAATTATGTATTTCCAGCTGTACCACTGATACACATACTTATTTATATTATACATATTTATTTACACACTCAGGTCAAGACAAACGTGTGACCCATCCCTCACAGGAAACATGACATCTTCTAGTAATGTATACATATGTATGTATATGTTAATATGCAATATTTCAAATATGTCGTACTTGTGGTTCACAAGCTGGGAGGCAGGACCCCACAAGATGCTGTAACCATCATAAACATTGTATATTGGCCCAGACAGTATAATCAAACTTGAATGAATGGTGTTGCAGCAAAACCACACTCACGTACCAGTAAAAATAGCTCCTGTGTCCCTTCTATGCGTGTGGTTTCTGTGGTTGCCATGGTCACACGCCGAATTGTGGTGTCGAGTTGAGAAAAGTTAAACCATCATCAACTCAGACAACAGCAGCAAATAGCCATGCCCGCTCACAACAGCAACGGCCTCCCTTTCTCTTTGCCACTGCCACTGTGTTTACACTGGAAACAATGGTAGTGGTTGTTGTATTAGATCATCACCAGGGTAATAATTAGACAGCCTAAATCCTCTTATACAAAATTCTGTATATTTTTTAATCCTCTCCTATTTTTGCTTTTCTCTTTATACTGTTGAGTTTTATCTTCTCAGGTCTCTAAAAATTCAAACAAAACAGTATGATGAGGGGAAACAATCTTTACAGTTGAGAGACATAAATCCTGTGATTAGGTTAGAAGCAAAAACAACAATGCTTTACACAGCAGATATGAGAGCATTTTCTTTTGAATATTCACCACATCAACATAAACTCAAAAACAGAGGTAACAGTTTTTGCTGCATCATCACAGTTACCAAATTTATATTCTGAAGGAGTATAAATTCTCCAGGGCTTTCTCCAAGAAGCTTACTCAGAGGTTTCAAACAGACTGACCTTTCCTCTAGCACCAGCAGTATTCACCTATCCTGCAAAATATCTTAAGTAGTACCATGGATTGGTACTAGATTTCATACAAACATTCATGGTTCCTGGAAGATGAATCCCACGACTAGACATTTCTGTTAAAAAGGTGAACTTATCAATCTAGTGGTCTGGTAGTGTTCAATACATAACTGCATGTTTACACTCCAGGTACAGCATTGGTGATTATGAAGTTATCGATGAAGAAACCAACATCATTCGCATGGACAGCTGGCTCTACATCCTGGCTGAGACAGTGGGTTCACCATACCGCTTCAATGCCAGCTCAGGGAAGTGGGAGGGTGGGCCGAACAAGGACTCTGTCTACATCACCTCCCTGTACTTTACCATGACCAGCCTGACAAGCATCGGCTTCGGTAACATCGCCCCAACGACAGATGGAGAGAAAATCTTTGCTGTGGCTATGATGATGATTGGATGTGAGTGAAGGCATTTTTCCTTCTCTCTAATGTAGCAAATACATGATACATGAGAAGTTTAACTATGTTCTTTAAAACCACAGTCCACTGAGGAAGGTGAATAAATGAATTATGGATAGAGCCATTGAAGTCCAGAAAATAGAACTTTACAGATGATTAGCTAAGCAATATAACTCTCCTGTAAGCTAGAATAATTGCTTGGGTTGGATATAGTTCAGTGCTGGAACCACTGACTCCAGTTTTTATTTAATTTACACTATCATGGGCCTGTGTGCTCGATGGTGCTTTCACTACAGTTTACAGTATATCCCTCTAAAAAGTTTGTTTGTTTGTTTTTTCCCCTGAAGTTATAAATGGAAATATTGTGGGCATTTATTCACATTTTCACATGCAGTTATACACTGTACATTGTGAAAATAGATTGGAAATTGAATATGTTTACATAGTGAAACTAATGACTTTTTTGTAATGAGTATTTAAAGAGAAGATGAAAAGAAACAAAGAACTTAATTTTCTTGCTTCTGTTGAAGTGTCTTTCACAAAGCTCAGATCAGATGCTGCTTCATGCTCATGCTTATATTACCCAGTTTGGCTGGAGTTGTTATCTTGTCCTAATCAGTAAAGACTGTGTCACGCCAGCGTTATATTTTGTTGACATATTAGCAGTTGCCTGGACAGGCTGGCCTAACATTTGTCATTTTGATTCAAGAAATATGGCAATTTAAAGGCGAAGTCATGTCAACAATCAAGCTGATGAGCATGGTAACGGACAGTGAGAGCTTATTCCCCTTCAATAACTCTTTATTGAATTAAATGATGTACAATCCTGAGAACAAAATCCCAGAGGGAATAAACGGCTCAGTACAGAGAAAATAGAAAGAAGCCTGGAGAGCTACTGAGACTGAGTAGTACTATGATATCAGCTATATCGAGCTATGATATTAGCTCGGCTGTGTTGATCTCATCCATGCTTGTCACAGTTTTTAAGGCAGTTTTTCTGTCTCTTTGTTTCATGGATGCAGATATTTTTATGGGCAGGGAGATGGCATCCCCATCACCAATCCTGCAAAGCGCAGATTATGTCAGTTGTCAATGAGCACAAAACCAGACCTATTTAAATCACTGAATTATCTCAGATGTGGGCAGATTTTAAAGTTTTTAACAGCTGTATAACTTATAAAACCTTAAAACCTTATATGCCCTGTAGGAGGATTGACTATCTGTGTTTGGTCATAAAGGGCACCAAAGCTTGGCTAGTTAGCTTTACCTTTTAGCTTTTAGCAGGACTAGTTTATCCAATGTTTCTTTTTATGTTCAGTATGATTACATTTAGCTACTGCCTTATTTATGTGATATAACAAATTCAATTACTAAGACATAGGAGCGTTAAAATAGGTTTTTCAATTACAGGAAACCGGTCGGAAAAAGTTGATAAATTTGCTTTAGCTAAATCTAGCCATTACTGCACTCCAGCTAACCTTCAAAAGTTACACATTTCTATAATTTTATACGGCGTTAAACAGATGTCAGAGGGCCAGTTTTGACCAAATATGTATATACTAAATTTTATATTTATATAGCTGTCACCAGTTTCTTTTTCAGTCTCACCAGCACTCTTCACTTTAATAGTGACATACAGTGTAGTAGTACAGTAGGCTACAGTAGAAGCTCTGTTATTCTTGCCAGCATTAGACTCCTTACCTCAATCTGCTGAGTGATATTGTGCTGAATTATTGATTATTATTATTGTTTACAACAATGACTGAACTAGAGTTTAGATAAGAAACCTGTCTTCACTAACAACTAAACATCTAATCAGCTAAAAAAAAGAAAAAAAAGAAGGCAGACTTTCACGGCATGCCCCTCTTTCCACATCTCAATATTAAACATTTATAAGGTATCTTCTGCTTGTGGATCTCATAATACAGTGTACAATGTGGTGCTATTATGTGTGACTGCGCGCGGAGAGCAACACCTCGGAGCAATAACTGACACTGCCAGATCAATTTAGCACAGTGCTCCGTCTGCAATCACTTCTCACCTGCGTTGTACTTTTTTCAGCCACAATCTCAACCCTGAGACAAGAGCATGATTGTGCCCCCCTCTCTCTACCTTTTGGCTGTTCAGGTTTATAAATACACTCTTAAGGGAACTGGCAAAAGTCATCTGCAGACTTAGGTCTGTTTAAATTTGTCATTGTGAGATACAAATCATGTTAATGCGTAAATATCTAAAAACCAGACAGCCTCAGGAGGATTCAGTTGTAGATGCAATCTACTGTAGTCCATGGCTATTCTCTATGAAATATGGATGCCCTGATACTGTTCTATTTTTACCACCAGCACTGGATCGGTGCTGGCAGTAGAAGATCACAGTGTGACGAGGGATCCGGGGGGGGGGGGTGGCATGGGGAAGAGGGGCACTATACATATGTCCTGTTTCTATAGCAACTGTTGGCCTGGGGCTTGAGTTTCTGACAACTGTCTTTTAACTACCTTCAAACAAGCCAGCTGTGGGATGCCAAGCAACGCTGCAACGAAGTTGTGCACGTCAGCAAGTAAAGAGCAATGTTGGGGACTAGATGAAGCTCCGTTCCACAGGGACCGATTGAATTTCCTTTGTTACAGCATTTTCTGGCTATCAGACAGTTGCCATCTGCGCTCAAGCTCAAAGCAGCAGTCCTCCCAAAATTTCAAAACTTTAAAAGGACGCGCTTGTCAAATCATTTTAGATTTAATAGGTTCAGACTTTTGTAAAACCTTTCTTGATGACTGCAAATGTGCAGCACTGAGGATATGCAACAAACAAGAATATATTCGTTGTGTTTAGGTGATATAGAAAATCGTACTATACTGCAACGCCTGATTACATAGTAGTACAAGAAGTGAGAGATGGTGATGAAAGGATGAAAGTTGTGGTTATCCTTGCCCTTGGGGAGTTTTGAGAGCTTTTTAATTAGTATTATTCCCTGTGCAGTTTTTCAGCACTTTGATTCAAGATTGTGTGCCGTGAAATAAACAAACACACACAAATGCATGCACAGGTTACTGTCATCATCTGAGGATAATTGAAATGTGTGGCTGGCATGTTTCCTCTCCATCCCTTCTAGCAGGGCTAATTAGGGCTCCATTGCCAAGAGAACACTACTCACACAGAGCAGACATCTGATGGCTTTGATCCACACACACACGCCAGCTGTTGCACCAGTTCAACCACCCTACCACCTCAGAGATGCACTGCTATATTCTTTCTTTCTTTCTTTCTTTCTTCTTTTCTTTAATTCTTCTATCACAAGACGTGGAGAAAAATAAAATATCCCTATTTAGTAGGATATAACTGCATGGGAATGTATGTGCGCACACACCCAATAAGAAGTTGTAATTATAGTTTGTCCCTTTTGGCAAGAGTTTTGTTGATTGTATTTGGAGGCAATGATGAGTGTTAACTGTTAATTTCCCACGTGATTGATTAAAGCACCCGCCACATAAAACAGTATTAAGTCTTAAGGCACATTTGGTCTGCTGCCTTATGGGATGTAGTATATTTAAAGACCACAAATGTCATAAGGGAATGTTTGGAGATTTTTGTGTATGTGCTTGGGACATTTATGGCCTTCAAAGCTCAAATTGTGGGAATTATTTAACATCTTTTTAAACCCAGAGATTTTTATGTCCTCAAACCATGTTTTGAAGATTTTTTTGTCTTTGTAAACCCAACCATTAAATTTTATATATATTTTTGTAAGTCTAGTTTTGGCGATTTTTGTGTACTAATAAACCAGATTTTTATATATTTTTATATGCTTGGAAATCCTGATGCTTCTGATTGTGTAACTTTACCTAAACAAATCTTCTCTCTCTTCATCCTCTCCATTATTTTCCCAGCGCTGCTTTACGCCACCATCTTTGGTAATGTGACAACAATCTTCCAGCAGATGTATGCCAACACCAATCGTTACCATGAGATGCTTAACAGCGTTCGGGACTTCCTCAAGCTCTACCAGGTGCCCAAGGGCTTGAGTGAAAGAGTTATGGACTACATTGCCTCCACCTGGTCCATGTCACGGGGTATAGACACTGAAAAGGTACGTCAGGCTGCATCATCTTTAATGGCTTTTTTTTACAGCATGTGATCACTGATAGTTTCCTTGTTATCCTAATATTATTTAATCCTCCTCAAGGAAGTCATTTCCATTGGGGATGGAAATTCACCATAATTACTATAATAGAATTCAGATGACGCTAAAATGATTTGAATGTGTTGAAATTAAGCATTTAAAGCTGGAAGCAGATAGATTGAACTGGTACCACTCTGGTTGATTTGGAGCCAGAAAACATTCGTATCACTGCATCTCATTTAAATCCACCTGTCCAAAATCCAATCATGGAAAAAGTTTTATTACTTCACTTCAAACTGGAAACATAACTTTTAATAAAGCAAGGATGTTGTCACTTGGAAAACTTGTGCATTAATGGTTTATCTGTAATCAAAATCAAACTGTGATATTTATTGTGTCCTCCTTATCAAGCTTGCACTGCATCTATGTATCATTTATTTGTCTGGCTTCAGGCCACACTAAAGGGTCTAAAAATGGCACATAATCCCTCTCTGCTTGACATTCATCTTCAAAGAGATTTGTTTTAAAGGCAGAGCTCTGCAACGGCCTGGCATCCTGTTGATTAGGTGTACTTGAACAACGTGCTGCCACTCAGTGACACTCGGCAGAGAGGCAGCTGGACTCTGAGCTGGTAGCAGATTCCATGTGACCTTCATGTAAAACTCCACCATAAAATGTAATTCACACTGGACATATTCTGTCTGACCAATAAGAATAGATAAGTTGTCTCTTAGTGAAATCCTACCCAAAGCTACTGAAAGGGAAGAAAGTCCAAATCTTTTATCTGTAGTATTAAAACACATATGTTTTCTAGTGACAGTTAATTATTTTTTTGAGAACAATAACAGGAGCTTCCGGAAAACTTGGAGGCAGATACTGCAGAATTTAATTGGAGAGTTTAGTACATGTGTGTTTTTGAAAGCTTGTTAAACAAAATATAACAAGTACCTACTGACTATTTAGGCTGGATTTCACTTTGAACAGCCATAGACCGGAAAAGTGTCCGCAGATAAATATCACAGACAGACATCAATATTCTGAAGCCGCATAATACTGCAAAGCAGCTTCTTTTAAGAAGGATTGTTTTTGCAATATTAAAAAAAAATATATATAATATGTATTTTGTGGCAGGCTTAGATTTCTTTCTTTTTTTTCTTTTTTTTTTGTTTAATCTCCAAATACAGACTGTGCAGTGCAATTCGTGGCTAGCTGGTGAACATAGTGGAGTATTTGGCAGCCACAGTACACCCATCTGTCAAGACACCACTGTGACACCATATCCAGATGTTTCCATGCAAAAAAGCATAGCATGTCAGAATTGTTTTGCCTTCTCTTGCCTAGGTTGACAATGCAGTTGACCTTCTGGGCACTTTTCTGTGTATAGCTGTTAACAAGGCAAAGCAAAAAAGGAAATATGTCATATTTAATTTCTGTGAACTTGTAACGCTTTACCCTCAGTTCAGGAGCATTAAACCAAATGAATCACACCTGTCATACGTAACCCTCCGTTATCACCGAGGGACGATGAAGGGCTCCATGTGCACCTTAATGCAAAAAATCATGTTTCCATATTCAAGGAAAAACAAATCATCACTCTCTCTATTCTTGCTTGTTTCCAGGTGTTGCAGATTTGTCCAAAGGACATGCGAGCAGATATTTGTGTTCATCTCAACCGGAAGGTATTTAAAGAGCACCCAGCCTTCCGGCTAGCCAGTGATGGGTGTCTCAGAGCTCTGGCCATGGAGTTTCAGACCATCCACTGTGCTCCTGGCGACCTGATTTACCATGCTGGTGAAAGTGTGGACAGCCTTTGTTTCGTGGTGTCGGGGTCACTGGAGGTCATCCAGGATGATGAGGTGGTGGCTATTTTAGGTGAGTTTTGTACTTTTATTTAAGAAAAATCCTGATCCTAAGTATGGTATGTTATGAATTTTAATTTGCATCTCAGAAAGTACAGTATGTGCTTTAATGAGAACTTACTGTAACTTATTTGTCAAATACATTTGACCCAAAGGAGTTTTCAGCACTGGTTTAGTAAATATTTACATGGATGTGGTCCTGTGTGCTGAAGTAACTTCAAGGATCCAGGGCCTGTATTTATAAAACTTCTCAGAATTACTACTACTACTACTACTAAAGTATGCAACTTAGAAATAAACAAGTTCTTCATGTGAGGAACAAGACACATTTAAGCGACTTACTCCTTCCTACAATTAATTTCATTAAATAAAAATCCCTAGCATCTCTTGTAGCAATAATTGTGCTAAATTAACAGCATACCAATATAGTTATAATTAACAAAATTAATGAATATGGATGAAATAACAGGAAATTGGCTGAAATGGAAACATATATATATATACCAACCATATAATACCAGCTTTATTCTTATTGTTTTAAATGCAAATAAAATGCTAAAACAACCTTATTGTGATTTAATTCAATTAAATTCAATTCATTTTTATTTATATAGTGCCAAATCACAACAGAAGTTATCTTAAGGCACTTTTCAAATTTTCTAAGCTGAGACAGAGCTTTAAGTCCTAAGAAATTTTGGATAAAAAGCTTTTACTTTTAACCTACTTTAATCTTTCACCTAAATCCAAAATTTCACTTTTAGTAGTTTGATAAATGAGACTTTTGAGACCCTTTGAAGAACTTTTCATAATTACTGATGCGTATTCTTTTCACCTAATTATGCTGAGCATTTTGACATTTAAATTGAAGAAATTCACCACTGATGTTTATTTCATGAATGAGGCAGTCAAGGCTTCCCATTTCTCCCAACTGTTGAAGGACCTGCCCCAGATCTGCTCAAGTTTTTCATAATATAAAGTCACAGATTTCATATTGCTTGTGACGAATGTGACAGACAACCAAAGATCTAAGATGCAGATGTGCTGCTGTGGTATCTTGCTCCTATCTGAATTCATTATCGTGACAACAGCAGACAAACCTTTCAGTCAAATTGGCCTCTAGCACTGTTGTAACAAAATGGTTTTGCATCATAGTAACAAAATATATTATACATATCATCCATTTTTTCTCTGTTCAGCAGTGCTTTACAAATGGTTTGTGACTGCAGTGAAAGCTGAGCTGTTTGGGGATCGTTTTCTGCTGAATCATGAACTGAGGATTTGTACAGGAGTTTGTCAAAGATACACAATCCTCTCTGAACACAGCCTGGTCTTTTCAACTACTTCTTCCTCAATTAAACAAAAACTACAATTCCTGTTTGTAGTAGCTCAGACATTTCAAACAGTGGCATGTATTTTAAGGCTCCTTACCTTAGTATTGAATAAATCATGTTCATTACACAAAAACTTGGTTAATCTCATCAGTGAAATCCCATCACTGTTTTTCGCAAGCCCAAAGTGATTCTCAGATTACTTGTTTTGTCCAACCGGGAGTTCAAATCTCAAGGTCACTACCACATACCACAACATTTGTAGCTTAAGCTAGCCTGCAATCCCTGTCTTTAGATGGGAAGACGATGAAGAAAATAAATAGAAAACATTTCAGAACACAAAGAATTATATAATAAAATTCAATTTAACTGTATTTTATTGTTAATTTTTATGGCTGAGCCTTCATACAGTATATGTGATGTGATTTGAAACTGGTGTTTTCCCATCTGAAAGTAGACAAGGCCCCAACTACAGCTGTCACAACTACAACTGTACCCCATTGAGAGGGGCATGTCCAAAACACATGGCTGTGGGTGTCTGTGTCATGTCTCAATCTTAGGCAGTTGTATACAGTGGAAAACGTTTCACCAGTTTGCTGCTGGTAAGATGAAGCCTGTGAAGTAGAGGTCTTCAAAAATTTTGGACTCGATCCAGAACAGACCTGTGGAAAAAATACCCAAACTCAACATACATAATTAGACCCAAGGATAATAATTAAACAGAATGTGGTCAACCTGAGCAGACCTTAATAGAAGAAACTGTCACCATCAGCAGCAAGATGCTCCATCCTTTAACAAGCAGCCAAGATTAAAAAGAGTAGTATAATACAGTAATAATAAACATAAATGTAGGAAACTGTTGGTCTGTATTTCATTCTTCAACTTCAAACTTTGCTGAGGACCCAAGAAAGTTCAATTGCAGTGTTGCCTGTTAAGTTTTTTGGATGAGCAGTTCTCAAGAAAGCTTCAAACACACTTGCTTTTCTATATGTTATATTACTTGACATGAAGAAAAAGGCTGAACTACACTGAGGGCGATGCAGTACCCGGACAATTTACAGCACGCACATGCCAAGGTTTTAGGAGAGGTGAAACTCAACTGCACGCTATATTGTGTTGTGCACTGGACTTTTTACCCCTTTGATTGTGTAACGTTGTATTTGCTTTGCATTTCACACTCAAACCAAGTCGTCTGACCGCATGGATCTGAGGGCACAGTTTCCAAATCTGAGGGCACCGACCATGAAACAGAAAGCATTGGTCATAAACTGTGTGTGCAGATTTCTAAACCCAGAGCCTACACATTTACACATGGATTCAATGTGCTTTACGGATCTTTAAAGTGAGTTTCAGCTCATTGTTTTTCTGTTTGGCCACAACTTTACTGTTTTTATTATGTCTCTTGGCATTGATTCTACAACTCTACAACTCTACTGGAGGGGTGGAAAGCTATTATTTAAAAGATATTCCTTCCTTTGGTGTTTTGATGATGTTGGTGGAGAGCACTGTCTAACATGTTGGTCCAAAATCTCCCATAAATGTTCCTTGCTTCCTTGCGTTTTCCTTGCTTACACTGGTCTGGTTAAAACCCAGGAGCATTGTGTTTTTAAAACGTCATGCATTTCATTTGGCGAATGATTGATTTAGTGAATGATGGATGGCATGCTCAAGCAGGACCAGTGACACCATCTTGGCTTGTTTTCCGTCAATAACCTGCCATCAGTTGGTCTTTGCAACAATCAATATACTGTCAGGCTGATACCATTGACCCGGATGGAGACTGTAATAGAGCCTGAAGTGAGTTACAAGTTACTACTATGAATCAAATTCTCATTAGCTTAATGCCACTGTAGAACAGAATCAACATATAAAGTAAACCTGCAAACAAGACAGAACATGTTGTCTAATCCAGCAGTAACTTAGACCACTGCTACTGCACAGATATGTACTGTACAGTAGCTCTGTATTACTACTACTACTAATCACTGTGACTCATGTTGATATCAGTGATAATTTGATTAATGGTTACATTTTTTAACTGTAGTGATAGGGTGTGAGATGCTTTTGATTTAAATGCTGATCATATTGAGTCTTGTACTTCTTTCAAACTTAGAAGAGTGCTCTACATGACTCACTGGACCAGTTATAGTCTGTTAATTATCTAATAGACTTTTTGACTAAGATTACAAGCTACAATGAATAGCTTTATTGGTTAATAATTTAGTAGTGTCAAATAGGCAGAGCTATCTCCACAGTGCTATGTCACCACTAATGCTATATAAATCTGTTGTAAAACATAAATACGAACAACTTTCAGGTTGTGGAAATTCTTCTCTACACTTGCTTTGTTGTTTTATCTTAAATTTATCAAGAAGTCCCCTCAGAGGAAGAGAAGTTAATGTCAGTAACCTGCTAGCACAGAGATTTTGGTCCAGAATCCTACAAAGTATCAGTAAATTAACCACCAGTAAACCTCTCTGATTGGCTGGCAGGCATCAGTTAAAATTGTGTAACAGATAATTAATGCATTAATTAAATCATTATACTCTATAAGATCAATTACAAGCTATTAATAAGAACAACTTTTGGTTTGCCAGGTCGTAAAAAAATCAGAGGGAAAAAGACTGCAGAAGAACTGGACCAAAATCCATTTATTAAGAGCTTATTATTATTGACTGCAGACTTGATTTATTAAAAGTAACATAACTCGAGTACTTATTAATGGATTTACCAACATTTCTAACTGCATTATTAACAAATAGAAAGAGAAGCTTTTATGGTTACTTTTACTGGTAATACTTCACTTTAACCTCCCTGTTTAACATTTATACGCACTATATAGTATAAACATTTAATAAATGGTTTATAACACAATATATTGTAGTTTTACACAGCTATCTGAATATTTTTTGTGTTTATTAATAAACAGTTATTCATTATACACCAGCTTCCACTTACAGGATGTGTCTTACTTATATCTGCTTACAACTACATTATAGCGTATTATGTATTACAATGTATTATATAGTATTTATCAAATGTTTGTATACTGTTTATAAATGCTAAATAGGGAGCTTAAAATAAATTCTTATCCATTTTTGTCTCCTAAAGGGATGGGTCTTGGGTTGAAGGAATTGCTGCATCAAAAGACACTTAGAAAGTGATATCAAATTTACAAGTAAACTATTTCTCTGTGTCTTTACCTTGAAGAGCATTTTTTTTTTTTTTTTTTTTGGGAAGGATTACCTGGTCTAAACACTGTTGTCTCTCTGCAGGTAAGGGAGATGTATTTGGAGATGTTTTCTGGAAAGAGGTGACTCTAGCTCAAGCCTGTGCCAATGTCCGAGCTCTGACCTACTGCGACCTCCACGTCATTAAACGCGACGCTCTGCAGAAGGTCCTGGAATTTTACACCGCATTTTCCAACCACTTCTCAAGAAATCTGCTGCTCACTTATAACCTGCGAAAAAGGGTGAGTGACTCCTCAAATAGCTTCAAGCAAGAACAAGTTACTCACCCACTTCACTTACCTTGTTTCCACAACAGCTGCATACGTAGACCGTATTAAAAATGTTTTATCAAACTGCAGACACTATATATACATCTGACTATTGCTGAAAAAATGTGGACCATGAATAATATTTAAGCAAGACTTGCTCATTTTACATCATCAAAATTTCAATGCATTTCTTAGAACAGAATGAGCAGTATGATAAGAACATCAGGATTTAGAACTTTTTTCTTCTCTGTAATGTTTATCTGCTTCTTGAAATGTGAATAAGTTGATTTTCAACTCCCTTTGACTTACTGCTCTTTTTCTGGCCAGGCCATTATTTTTAATAAGACCTAAAACTTTAAGTGGACATCCTGTATCCTGTTTTTATTTTGGTGACAAGTCATAATTGCTGTGGTGTTTTTGCACTGTGCTTCCCAGAGATTATGTAGTAATGAGTGTGGGCAAGTATAGTGACTGCTTTTCATTTATAGTTTCGAAAGGCAGTGATTTCATTCTTTCTATTTAGCCACAGTGGTTGTCGCTGGTCATGTTAAAGGAATAGTTTGACATATTGGGAAATAAACCTTATCATTTTTTTGCTGAGGGTTAGACTAGAAAATCGATAATCTGGTAAATTTGAAGCTACAGTCAGGAAATGGTTAGCTTAGCTTAGCACAAAGACTAAGCAGGGGGAATCAGCTAGCTTGGCTCTGTCCAAAAGTAAGAAAAAAATCCATTCCAAACAATATGGGAAGACTATATGCAGTACTTAGTAAGTAAGTAAGCTGTATCCAGGCTTTAGCCTCATATCTAATGAAAAGATATGAGAGTGAGAGTGGTATGAATCTTCCCTTGGTGGAAAGACAGTCACAGACACCAGATCTCAACCCACTTGAACACCTATAACAGATTTTGGACCAACACGTTAGACAGCGCTCTCCACCACCATCATAAAAACACCAAAGGAGGGAATATTTTTAGGAAGAGTAGAGTTCCAGTAGTAGAGATAAGAGACTTGTAGAATCAATGCCAAAGTGCATTGAAGCTGCTCTGGTGGCTTGTGTTGGTCCAACACCTTACTAAGACACTAAGACACTTTATGTTGGTTTTTCCAGTAATTTGTCATCCATCTGTATTTATATGTGTGTATATATGAACACTAAATGCAAGCTGTCAAACTATTCTTTTAACTACCCAGTTTTCAAGATCATATACTTGACAACCCTACAACCAGCGCTCATGCAGTACATGTTACACAGCAAAACAACACATACTAAACTTCATACAAAAACACAGTTCCATTAAGCAGTCACCATATATTAAATCCTCTCTCACATCCTTCATTCAGAAATGAACAGTTGTGATCAACAACACAAGTGTAGCTACCAATCATTACCTCATTCATAATAAGGAAAACCTGCCCAGGAGAGTGCAAGTGAGATTGAATTGCCTGCATACAAAGAGGCAATCTCATCTGCTGCTTTAAACTCACCAGTCACCAGGGTCCCATACTTTCTGAATGTATACAGCAGGGAAATTCAGAGATAGGCGAAGAAGCCAAACGCTGCCTTAAAATTGAGCTTGTGAGGTTGTGTTTTCAACTTGAGGAATCCTACATGTAATATGTTTGGTATTAAAGTGGTGTAAGTTGGAGAGCAGTGTTGCTATGAGACAGAGAAGAAAAATGTTGTCTTACTTTTTGTGACAAATGGTTTTGTGTGTAACAAGAAAAGAGCAGATGACAAGTAAAAATACTATAAAAGTAAATACCACATCATTTGGTCATTCAGATAAGAAAAACATACCCCATCAATCAACTTTCAGCCAGCCTGTGCTCCTTTTATGAGACAACACATCTTTGTTACAATTCTTAAGAAAAACCAATCTAAAAAATTTGTGTCAAGACTGTTTATGTTATGTGTTTATTTAAACAAAACTTTGATGCCACTTTCATGTCTATACGCTACATAAGAAAGTACAACCAGCTGCCTGTTAGATTAGCATAAAGGTGGATATATCATCACCATGAGGTTGCCAATTTGTGGTTGTGGTTCTTCAGTTTTTGCATGGATTAAAAAAACTGAGTTGTGTGAGTCCGTGAGCTTTAGAGATGCTAGTAGTCAGATTTAGTTATCTCTGGAAAGGGCTAGGCTAGCTGTTTACCACAGTTCCCAGTCATTATGCTAAGCTAAGCTAACCAGTTGCTGGGTCCAGCTATATATTTTCCATTCAGAGCTGAGAATGGTTTCAATCTTCTCATCTAACTCCTGGCAAGTAATTGCATATCTTGATTTCTCTAAATGTTTAACTTTTACTTTTTAAGGGCATCAAAAATGACAAGTAAACTTAGATCACTGACTCAAGAATGAAGCAACAATTATTTCTGACCAAACAATCTCAATTCAAGATCTACTTTTAATTTTTTCCGGAGTTTTCAAATGTATCATATGGTCTTTATCAGCGGATGGACTTGGGTCTGTTGTCATGGAGAGACATCTGTTGACATGTAGTGGTAGCTGTTTTGATTTTATCCTGAGGACTTCTCCATTTGGCTTATAAGTTAAATATCACTCAGTCTTGAAGAGACAGTGTGACAAGTTTCAGACATCATGTCACACTCAAACATCAAAGTACAAGAGGAAAATTGCAAAGCTAAAACTGCTAACACAAATGCTTGAAAACACAGTTGTCCATTAGCAGCTGAGTGATAAGCTCTTCACCCACTGAAGCCAGAGGCATGATATGAACTTTCCCTCTGTGTAATGGGAATAGCCTCTTTAAGGTGACATTTACAAAGCACACACATTTTGAAACATTGTCAATCTTCCACACATAAACTGTACAATCAGTAAGACGGATACATTTCTGCTCTCTAACTAAAGATTTTAACCTGCTTTTATACTGTTACTTGTTCACTTCATGAGACTAAATTGACTTTGAGAGGAGGCAGTATGGTATCATTTCCCTTGTGTGCTGTCAAACACTGACATTTTTGATCATTCAAATCTTACACTGGTGTTTTAGTCACAACAACTTTAAATTCTTTTTTTAGATCGTCTTCCGAAAGATCAGTGATGTGAAACGTGAGGAAGAGGAGCGACAGAGGCGTAAAAATGAAGCCCCTCTGAACTTGCCACCAGATCACCCAGTGCGAAAACTCTTCCAGCGCTTTCGACAGCAGAAGGAAGCCCGCATGGCGACTGAGAAACCAGAGCTAGATGAACATGATATCGAGAAGGGCCCCATGTACGTGGATGTCCAGATAGCTAAAACAGCCATTACAACTACCAGCATTGTCACAGTGACAGAAAGCCCAGCAACGCCTTCATCCTCAGCACCTTCATCTTCAACACCCCCCAAATGTTCTCCTTCAGACAAAGCAAAGCTGCAGGTGCCACCTCCTATTTCTTTAGTCGGATGCCGGCCTGCTGAACCAGTTAAAGTCAAAGGCTGGGGTCGCTTCAAGGAGTCCATGGCCAAAGCTGACAACTGGAACAAAGTGTCTAAAGCCGAATCCATGGAGACTTTACCTGAACGGACCAAGGTGCACGAATCACAGATGTCTTTAAAGAAGACAGACTCATGTGACAGCGGTATCACCAAAAGTGACCTGCGCCTGGACAAAGTGGGAGACTTCCGCATGACGCCACAGGACCGCAGTCCTGTCCAGCCCTCGGAGACCAGGCACGCCTTCTACCCGATCCCTGAGCAAACGCTTCAGGCCTCGCTGCAGGAACTCAAGCTGGAGCTGAAGGACGACCTCAAGAACTTGAATGTTCGAATGTCTGGCCTGGAGGCGCAACTAACAGAAGCACTTCAACTCCTTAAAGCGAGGAAATCAAGCACTGGCTCTCCACAGCATCTTTTTGATATTTCTAGACCTGCTTCACCAGAACTGGACAAAGAGGACATCTTCTCTTGAAGGATAGAAGAATAATCAGGTAATAGTTAACTCAACTCAGCTGGAATCCAGTAATATCCAGATTACTTGGATTGCTGAGGCTGCACTGGGCACACCATTTAAATGAGGTAACAGTGTTGTCTTTAAGACACACCGGCCTTTCTCATAGGGGTGTACCTGTCGGTTAACAAGGAAGTGTCATGCTGAAAAGTCGAGGTCATAGCCCAAGTGTTGGTGTTGTAACACTGAACACTCTGAGGTTGCATAAAAACTGACAGCTCTATGTTTGTACATAAGTTTGATATATTTTTCCATTGTGCTATAATGGGAAAATAGCTTGAGCAGTTTGATTTTATCTTGAGTCCAATATCTGTTCAGATTTTGAGTCTCAACAGAAGAACATATTTGTATCTCTATTGGAAGGCTCCAATAGAAACAGCATGATCCACTGGTTTGTTATTGAATCATTTATATGAGATTCTTTGCATGTCACTTAAAATAGACGTGTGCCTCAAAGTGCAGATGGTGCATATTTGATTAATTTAGGCTGCACGTTTAGTCATTTGCATCATTTCACAGTGACAGTGAAAAAGGACAGTCTTTGCAGATGTTGAAACAGTCTAAGAGTAATTTCCTCCAGCAACTGATGAACTCTCTTATTATATCATCTGCCAGGATCATTATGAATTATACAACAGATAACTCCGGCCAAGCAATCAGATTTTCAAAAACATCTTTCAGCAGAGTTTATCATTTCCATAAACCATGGATAGATGTGCTTGATGAAAAATGGAATGCAGTGTTAACTAGTGTGGCAGCAGTCAGCAAGTTATCCATCTTTACTGATATATAGTATTTGTTATTCTCATATATAAACATTACAGCCACATACTTGATTCATATATATATGTGTATGTTGTATGAGAGCCATACATTTTTGGCTTTGATGATGCACAGTTATGTAATGCAGGTGGCTGTGCCCCGTAAATCATTTTAAAACTGACATGGATCTAGTAAGGAATGCTTTTATTATTTTTATTATTTATTTACGTGAAATAAAACAGGCTGTCATAAAGTGTCAGAGGTTTGTTCTTGGAAACAAACCTAGATATGACTAGATGTGACTGACTCACCGGTACCTGATTTTTTGCCTTTAATGGCCAATGAGGTACATTTTTACAGCAGTTAGCATGCATGATTGAATGTGTCTGTCTGTCCTCACGTTCACTTGAGAAAAAAACATCATCCCATCATAACATAAGATAGAAGCTGACTGTCAATAATGGGGAAAAATCAAAAATGTGAAAGTCTTTTTGGCGCACGTTCAGAGTTTGCAATGCTGGCGATCTCTTTCAGGATCGCAACTTCACAACTTCACAAAGCGCAAGGTGACATCTTCAAATTGCTTAATTTGTCTGACCACCAGACAGAAAAAAACACTCAAAACCATTCAATCATGTCATAATAGAAAAATGAAAAACAAGCATTCTGAAGAAATGTTTTACAGAAAGAAGTGCATCATTCCATATAATTGTCCAATATTCATTACACAAGAATGCATAAAACCAAAACTAAAATTAGAATTTTTTGCCTTCTAACAAACTACATGTTTCATATTCTTTAAATGAGGACTGTTTCAGATGTTCTGTAAACAAATAACTCTAAATAAATACTGAAACTATTACTTTTACCTCTTAGATGGTGTTGTTAACAAAAATTGAATCCGTGTAAATCAATGTGCTGTCATTGTCACACAATCCTAGCAATAATTATGCATATTTAGCTGTTACGAAAAGTAACAAAAGTCTAATAATATTCAGTAAATTACTCATTTTTGAAACAAACTGTTTTTGCAGTTTTATAGAGTAATGGGTTTATGCAGATTGCTGACAATGAAGTGCAGAATAAATTAGTTGCAGTCAGTAGTCATACTGTATTATATCACTGATATTAATAGTAGTTCTGCTTGCGTTTCTAAAACAAAGAATTGTTTTTAACTGCACAGAACTCAGAAGCACCTCGGGTTGAAGCAGGAGCTGTGCTGCTTCTTGCTTAAGTCTATCTTTAGTATATAGTATAAGTATTATTTTACATAGCAAAAACCCGTAACCACTATTCTATATTATTTATTATTCATATGGATAATTTATGTTCCCAGCACGCCTTGTCTCTTATCTAGACAAAAGACAAGCTGAGAGGAAAAAGACTGAGGTTCTCTTTCACCAACACATTCTGTAACCTCCATTTCCATCAAAAATTCAGCCTACTAAAAATACATGGGCATGTCATAACAGAAGTGAGAACTTGTTTGGGTTACAGCCAGTGTTTGTGAGTCTTTATGGGTCTGCCTTCACAAAGAATTCTGATCTTAGAGGGGGAAAAGCACTGAAATCATCTCGCTACAACCTCTATCACGAAGAATCCATAAAGCTGCTGCACACACATGTAAGGTGTTAGGAAATCAAAGGGAGGGAAAAAAGAGGCCCGACAGTGACACTGAGGGCTTTAGTCACCCGAGTGAAAGAAAGGATCTAAAAATTATGTAATGGCAGGCACAGTCTTTTATCTAAGCAACAAAATCAATCTTCAAATGTCTGGCAGCTTCAAAACTGCAAACAAGTTGTTATTACATTATTATTATTACACATTGACTGGAATATATTATCACAATTCAAATTATGAATTGTTTCAAAATCATAGTTTCGATCAAAGTGCTGCAAAAATCTGTTCTTACAAATGATTACTTTTTCCCAGTTAACATGTCCTTATCCAAAAAGACTTGGATTTAAGGAAGTGCATCAAGACCCAAAACCTTTTCAGTCTTGCACTCATGAGAGGAACGATCTTACTAAATTCCTTCCCAGCACCACAGGACAAATCCAGTGATGTGACTGAGGTTAAAAATGTTGTATTTGCAGCCAAGCTCATTGTGCAGTATTATAAGACCTGAGTCATGACAGTCCTGTAAACAATGGTGAGTCTGCACAGACTAACTATTCACGTCACAGTTAATGGGACTGTTGTAACTCAGGGCGGCTCATACAGCAGCTATCATCTGCAACTTTAAAACATGAACTTAACTTTTTATGCACGTTTTTGTAACTCAACTTCCACAAAGTAGACATTTTATACATCACGCAGTCCTAAACTGAACCACGTAGAACAAGTAACTACTACAATTATCTACATTTACTGAAAAAAAGGCGCAAATGCTGGATACTGGATCATTCAAATTAAAATTGCAATTGATTTTATTTTTCTATTTTTAAAATCAGCCTTGAGGCAGCATGAAATAGCTACAGTAGCTTGGCTCTTTTCAAAATTCTACTGGCACATTTAAAACTCATTAATTAATTAATTAATTTACGTTTAGTTTGTTCCATCAGTACAAAATCCAAAACATGAAAACAACAAGTTATGGTTTTACAGGAAGTTTTGTGCCAGTAGGCATTTCTCAACTTCGGACACAGCCAGGCTAGTCATTTCCCTCTGCTTCCAGTCTGTATTGTAAGCTTAGCTAATTGCTCTAGCTTCATATAATGTACACGAGAGTGGCGTTGATCCTCTCATGTAATCCTCGAACAGAAAATGAATAAATGTCAGACTACTCCTTTGAGTAGGGCCAGTAGGCTTTTAATAGTTTTACTTAGAGAAGAGTTGAAGCTTCTGTCTTCTTCTGAACATATTTACAGTTTACACATTACAGCTCAAGATCAAACTTTACGTCACATTACATAGGGGTTAAAGGTGTAAATCATTGAATGTTACTCTGCTACAGTTTTTCACTTGTTTTAATGAACAGTTATGTTACAGTTTAACCATAACTGTTCATTAAAACAAGTGAAAAACAGATGAAAAACACTTTGGGCGGCTCTATTAATAATACAGACAACAATGCAAACAACGCAATGTAATGAGGTGCTGACTGTCATTTTTATTATCATCTGTGTGACTCAACCATACAAATCCCATACAGAAAATATTTATTTTCTTTTAAGAGGTTATTGTTACATTGTGAAAAATGTTACTTACGGTGGAATATTTTCATTTTCCCCACAATAAACTGCTGTTTGACTTCACCAGTGACACAAATGAATGACAGAACTGGTAATATTTGTTAAGTATATTTTAAACTTTCATTTTGAATGACTTGTAACTTTGGTCTTTTGTGTTGGTGGGTACTATATTACTTGACTCTGTGATTGGTTATATTTAAACCGTAAATTAACTTTTTACCTTTAGTTTCTTTACTTTTTACAATATGTAACAGGAATAGTACCAGATCAGCTTATTTTCATAATAAAAAAATCAATGAAAAGATCAAATCTGCTCTAGCTAAAAATCCAATTTTTGTGTCCAATAACAAAGATAGAGCAGGTGGAGAGTACTTTCATGTACATCCATCTCAGGAGGCTAAATTTTTTACCAACACTATAAATATACAGTACTAAAATCGGATATAGGTGCACTCATTCATAAACCAGAACCTTAAGAGCAATATGTAGTTCTGTGCTGTAACATTTATAAACAAAGGTGAAGAAAATACGAAAAAGCGCACTGCACTACCACTTCATTAATATT
The DNA here is from genome assembly GCA_033238685.1 of Lates japonicus. Lineage (NCBI taxonomy): Eukaryota > Metazoa > Chordata > Actinopteri > Centropomidae > Lates > Lates japonicus. The sequence continues at coordinate 24,808 of BRZM01001868.1, forward strand.
ATTACAGTCTTTATCTTTGATTGCTACTGAGAAGCATGCAACACTGTGCCTTCATAATGTTGCCCCACACATGTAGAAGAGCAGTGTTAAATATCCAAATTACTGTCACTTCTTTGAAACAGTTTGAACACAGACCTATTTTTGTGGTCAGCTCTGGAAAGCTGCCTAGCTATAAAACCCTACACACAAACACACACACACACATACATATATATATATATACACATATGTATATGTATATATATATATATATATATATATGCACAGATTATATTGCAATGTTTAGATTCTTAAGAAAGAGAAAAGTTTGGCTCTGGTGTTTGGTTTATGTAATATGCACATGCCTGTATGTTCACATGTCATGTGATGAGAAATGTAACTATTTCAAGCACAATGGGAGCTCCTTGTTATGAACTGTGACATACATTCATAATAAATATTTTATACATATTGTACTCGGCCTGTTTTCTTCAGGCACCATATAGCATCCTCTCTGACTTGTGAGAATTGTCTGTCTTTGTGTTGTAGCTCCCCTGCCACCAGTGATAAGGGCACATCTCTCCGAAAGTGTTAGTCAGCAGGTGTGTTCTCCTGCTGATCATCTTACGTCAGATAAACCTCACAGTTTTGTGCTCATTTAAGAGGATTCCTCTCTGACACCCTGCTCACATTGATCCTACTTAGTGCCACAGATGTGACAATCCCGAGAATAGAAATCAGCTAATGGAACCAGAACAACAGACTCCAGATTACACTGTACTTTTATTATTTACTGACAAAATACCTTGTATCATAAGATTGTTTATTCTCCACTGACCAAGATAGAAATTACAGTCCCTATGCAGGTAAAATGGATTACTGACTGAGAACATATAAACCTTGAGAACAATCAATTGTTGCTTCAGGACAATAAACAAACAGCGGGCCAGAGGCAACTTTAGAGTTTTATGTCAATGAAGAATTTCAGTGATGGCACCCCTGACTTAGAATTCACTTTCTTAAACTAATCTCCTTGGACGCCGTACCCTGAAGCTGTTTGCTTTGTGTGAATAGTAAGAGGATCAAATTGGGTTTGCAACATCACACTTTCTAAGCTCAAAAGACACAAAAAAAGCACAGATAAGCTTTTTAAAGCAGCTTCCTATTAATTCCCAGAACACCTTTAAGACCTGCTGACAGACTAGTCATCTCTTACTGGGTTAGAGTGAATTCTTTATTGTGATCTTGTACACTTTTAAGAACACATCACCAAGAACTAAACCGAGTGAACAGTAAACAAATCCAAAAACAATAATTTAATGAACATCTCCGACCTGTTTTAGAGGAAAGTCAGGTGATATTCTATGATTTTCTCACTGTCAACAACAGGCACTAGAAACTATGCTGACCAGCTGTTTTAGGAAATGACGTATCCTTTTACTAAAAAAAATAAACTGTAATTTTCACCCATTTTTTAAAGATTTGCATTTTAGGAGTGGGGGCGAATGAACCTGAGGCTGAGTGTCACAGACCGTGTGGAGAAGTCACATTATGGAGAAACAGACCAATGTTGTAGGTTTTGGTCTTTTCATTGGATTTGTTGAACAATGTAGAACAGCACGAGACCCTTTCAAAAATACTCACAAAACTCCTTCAAAACTCTCTAACTGTTAAAATAAGTTTTGTAATACTTTCTGAAAAGTTGACACTGAGTTCTGGAGGAGTTTTTTGAGTTGATTTAAGATAGGTTGAAGGAGTTCTATTCTAAATCTGACTCCTTCAACATATCCAAAATCACTGTGGGTCCACATTTTCCTGACATGCATGTATCAGGCGACGACTGCATATAGAGACTGTAAATAAAGATTTATATACAGTCAATGTCAGGACATAAGTACAGCTGGAATACGAAACTACAAATGACTCGCATCAAGTACAGCATGGTTAAATCGAAACTTTAATCCAAACATGACAACTGGGTTGGGCTAGTGTCCTCAGACTGATGTTTATCAAAATCGACATTTGAAGGAACAAAGGTGAAATATAACAACACATTAGCACAAACATGCTGACATGTTGTGTGTATTTTAAAATCATGAATCTTTAATGCGTCTTTAATCTCCAAAGTTTGCTTTACGTCTGCATGTGTAGTAGCTGGCTTTAAGCAATGCATTTACTAATATTAGTGTGATCAGGTTACTGCTCTTGCCTGGTCTTCTGTGCCTCTTGACAGCCTCTGAATGCTAGCTGTTTTTGTAGTGAGCTAAGGAGGGCCCAGTAAATGTAAATTAGCATTTCCCCCAGTTTACCGCACCACCGAGCAATACCTTATCAAGTCATATATGGCCAAGACAGATTCAGGTCCAAATTGTCCTTTTGGTTTTCTTGATCATTTCTTGCCTCAGCACAGCCAGGCAGATGACTTATATATGTGACTGTCCTCAATTTTACAGCATGGCACTCATTCTATGAAGTTTATGTGCTTATTTCCATGAGTGAGGAAACTGCAAAAGGATAAACATAATCTTTAAGTCTTGGCTTACAGACCCAGTTTTGCCTGGTCCTGCAGGTTGTTGAAAGTGACTGCTCAGCTGCATGGCCTGGATTTGGAGCGGGTTCTGTGACCAGATTAGCGCCCTGAGGCAGCTGGGTGGTGAGGGGCCGAGGGCACTGGACTCAGCAGGTCGTTCTGGTTTCGGTTGCACAGATTCTCACTCTGATACAAAGTCAAGGGTGACTCATGGCAGTGGGAAGTCCGCTCCAGGTCCAATCTGAGCAAGGCATTTGGGAAGCCAGCATAGGTGCAGGACCACTGTAGACCAGCCTGAAATGAGATGAAAACTGAAATGCTCATCTGGAACAGTGAATAGAACAGAAAAAAGATCCAAAATCAAGTTATTTAGTCAGAATCAATTGCAGTTTTATAAATGCAGATGAGGTAAAATTTAAGCTCAGCCAGGAAGTAGCTGCTGTACTGAGACTTTGGTTGCTTTTACAAGAGCTAGAGAGACAGAGTAATAGTTTTGGTCAGTGCTCTCCACTGTACTGTGTTATATTCTGATTATTCACTTTCTATTTATAAGCTGCTTCTTAGGTGATAGGCGAGTAAGGACAGCTGTCTGCACCTCCTCCCCCAGCTGGCTTCGCTCCAGATTATATTCAACCTGCCCCTGCCCACAATGCTCTTCAATGGTCTGTTCTTTCTATTCATATCAAAATCAATTCACGTACACACAGCTCCTTCCTGCAGCTGTACTCCAGTTTCCTGTCAGTGGAAAGAAAGTTACATGGGATAAAGGCTTTACAGAAAACCATATTTTGGCGATAAATGTTTTATGCTATGCACAAGTCAAGTTTTGTTGTGCAGTCTGGGAATTATTTTAAAATATACCTTTTTTTTTGCTTTATCCTTTAAAAACCGCCTTGATGATGTTGCCAGTCAATTCAAGCTAATTATTGATGCTACTTTAATCACATGGAGCAAATTTGAATCAGTTTTAAATTGCACTGTTGAGAGTAATAATATGCATTTCGACATGTAAATTAATCATTCAAAGTCTTTTAGCCCGAGGCCTATGCTTATGACAAGCCTTGCTTCCATAGCAAGGCGTCCTAGTGTTTTGTCTTTGCAGGTATGTACATTTCATTAACACTCTCGGTGAATATATTCTCTAACCAACCATCCAGCACAGCACCTTATTTACTGACTTCAAACTAACAGGGTGAAAGGCAGAACGCAGCATACACCACAAGCCAAATGTGATTGAAAACTTTAAGTACCAAGCCATGGTAAAGAGATGGAGAGTGGAAAACTTTAATGAATATCCTATTTCCTCCAGCTCCATATCTTTAGCTCTAATCAACTCAGTCTGTAATTACACGGTTTCTTTTGCCACTTGATTAACAGAGTACATCAAGTTGAACTGAGGTGAAAAAGGCCACTTGCAGAGGCAACTCAAACTAAATAGAAAGCTGAAACTGTGCTTCTAAGTGAGGTAGAGACTGACAACTTATGAGCTTAGCTCTGACATTATCATTAGACTAGTACAAACAAGGGACAACTGGTGTTGGTTTTGGTGGAATAATAGAGAAAGCGAGTGTAGGCTTTTTAGCCATGCTGATGGCATCGCTCTAGGGACGGCAATGTCTGTCAGTCAGGGTGAAATATGTCAATACTGGATGGACTGGCATGAAATATTGTACAGACATTTGAGGAATGAATCCTACTGACCTTGGGCGTACAACTTTTCCTCTAAAGGGCCACCATGATATTTACATTTGATTTGTCTCAAAAATATGAATATTCTGACTAAATTCACTTTTGTGTTTGGTGAATGTTAATGCAAAATGTAAATGATACACATTAGCTAACCTTGCAAAACCTGCTTGAGCAAGGTTAGCATACTAACTGTCTTGTTTTCTTGTTTTAATCATTATACTGTGATTGAATTAAAACAAAGTATACTCAAATAATGGGAACTGCTGCACTGATATTATACTAAAAGATGCTTTAAAATTATCTACTGGTAAAACTTAAAAAAGGAGAGTAATAAAAAAACCTTCAGAGTTAGAAAGTGTTCTTACAGTGACTAACAGCTGTATTTCTTCTGTAAAAAACCAAAAAACGCAGTCTTCCCTAACTCTGAGAGACTAAGAGGACAGAGCTAACAATTTAGATTAAGTGAAAATAGGCAAAATTACCATCTGCAATAGTCATAAACTTTTTTGTGTATATCAAGTATTATTATTTTCATTATGGACTAATCTGAGATTATTTTCAGTAAATCAATTAGTTGCTTGCTCTATAAAATGTGGAAAAAAGTGGAAAAATGAAAATTACATTAAACGTTGGCATTTTGCTAAAATGGACATGAATGATTCTTGATTATTAAAATAATTGCAGTTATTTTCTTAGAATTCGACTAATTGATCCTAGAGGAATAATGACTGCGTAAAAGTTCACCTCACATTTTATACAACTATAATAGCAGATGTACTGACTGATGACCAAATAGTCTTCATTCAAACATAGCCATTGAAATTAGATTGGGTACTAAGGTTTTGGTACAGCATTTACAATTCAAATTTGACTGATTCCATGTTAGAATATGCAAGCACTGTGTCACTTTTCTGTTACATTTCTAGCGCTCAACCGCGGTGACTTTTGAGTGATCACCATGGGGCCGCATAGAACACTTTGGACATCTGCAATAAATATACAACTAATGACACAGTGATTAGGAATCTGTTTTGTTCATTTTACCAGAGGTCTGAGTGCAGTCGCTGCCGCACTTGTAAAATCCCTAGACAGGCTCATTTAAAAGCATTGATTTCATGCTAATAGAAGCAAATATGATGATTTATTATGCAGATATAAAGGAATGGTTTAGAGCATCTCTGGTGGATCTGTTATATCTCAATTTAAAGAACAAAAGCATGAGGACTCGGCTGGGAGTGACACAATTCACGAAGTGGTTTGTTCAGTAGTGTATTTAAGCACACTGCCAGGTTATGTCTTTGTTGCAGTCAACTTCAATGGTCGAATGAATCACCATAACAGCAAACTATGATTATGCATTTAGTTTCTAGTTCTTATTCTGAATAATTCTGTAGTTTTTTTTCAAACACCCTGTTCATATTTTAGGTTCCTCTTAACTTATTTACACCAAATCTACAGTACTGTGTGTGTGAAAGGGGGTCAGGAATGCTGGAAGAGGCACAATGCTTGCACCATTTGCTGTGAGCCTGCCAGGCTTCCAACAAATGATTACTGTCACAATAAAACTTAACTGGTGACTAGAATGTGCTTCTGTGCAACAAGTTGAGAGTTTCTCTACCCAATGAGAACTGAACACAGACCCTAGCTAATTTAATACGAAAACAATAAAAAAAACATTTCTCCTGCCTTGCATTTGCAAGTTTTCACTAACACTGGAATGTTAAGTTGCTGCTGCAGACTCCCCAACATCAACAAATCCTAGCATTGACATTCATGAGGTCACAGGTGAATGCAAAATGGGAGAGATGCTAAAGGCTCTACGTGATCCATGGCATAATCACTTTTCAGAGCTGTTTTCCTCTGCAGAGAGCAGCAATCTATCGTCAGGACAGAGCTACCTTTGGTGTTGCAGTGTTCAGATTATACATACTCACCGCTGGATTCACCACTATAACATAACTTTTGCAACATTAATTCCATATTAACATGAAAGAAAGCATATCTAGGTTTGGTGCCTGGAGTCTAATTAAAGCTGCACAAATACTTTTTTTGTGATAGATAAAAATTACATGTGATTTTAAATGGACCATGGTTTGGTTTGTGACCCTGTTTTAGTTCCAGTGTCCACAGCTCTCATCAGTTCCTGTTTCCAGCAGCAGGCGGCTGTTCTCACCAAAAAAGAGCATCGCGACCCCTTAACCTGCCTGCCCAGCGGCAAACGGCAGACAGACAAAGTTAGCGACCAGCTGATGAGCATAGTGGAGCCCCAGCAGCTAAAGAGCCAAATATTTCCTTAGGAGTTAGTGAGGAGAAAGAAAGAGCTACAAGGAAAGTAAATGTTGGGCCAGAAACACAACTGTGTAAACAGGCAACCTGGTTCCAATTTTATAACGTGTCAGTAAATCAATTACACTGCTTGAAAATAAGTAAACTATGAATTTTTAATTCAGCATGAATCAAAGTTCTGATTAATAAATTATATAAATTATATGGTGATGTGTGAACACTAAGCTGAGCTCAGCCCAAACCGCTTAACGTTTGCAGCTCAGACTGCTTATCATGTATAGACGGAAGCTGCAGGAGGGCCTGCCATCTTGCTTTAAATTGCCAAATGAGCCAAATAAAGACACAGGAGCAAAACAGGGACTGGCACATCCATGAAGCAGATGTCTCTCTATTTGGAGGTTTGCCACGCAGATTATAAAAAATTCCCCAGTATGACCACAGCCTCGCCCATCCACTGAAAATACTGCTAAATATACAGACCCACTGAACAGCAGCATTTTTAATCACTGTATTATATTTTATTTATGATTTTACTTAAGCCTATGTGAGCTGGCCTCTGATTGCTACACACACTATCTTTAGCTGCTGTCACTGGAGGAGAGTCTCGATGTCCTCAATTCAGCTAAATGACTGATGTCTCCTGCTAACAAATTTATAAGCGCCAGCTGAAACAATCACAAAATAAAGGCACAAATAAATCCTATTGAGCAAGTGTTGTACAGAAGACATTTACCTTGAATGAAGACACGCTTCCAGAAGATTCTGCCAACATGTGTCCTCAAGGAACACCAGATTAGAGAGATGAGCATGGCAGTGGAGAAAGGCAGAGAAAGGGCGTGATTAGCCACTTTTCATGCTTGCATGAGAAATTCTGCTCCTGGAAATCAGTAAATAAATAAACTAAACTGCAGGAGAACCACAGAGATTTTCGCTGTGTCTGAAAATAAAGAACACCAAAGCACCTGGCACTATTATGAACCTTGTGACCATGTAAACTAGGAGTTCACAGCACGCCAACCGAGTTTATTACTATTTTGAGAACACAGACGCTTCTCCCCAAGGCTAGAGGCCCAAAAAAGCAGAACAGCCTGATGGATCTACTGGAGACAGACTTTCACCCTCATGTGTGACAGCTAGATGAAACCCAGAATCAAGCAGTTTGTCTCCTGACTGTACCTACTGTAGCATTATCTCTTGTCTCTCCAGATTATATGACCCTTTATTTCTTACAGGAAAGTTTACGTCATGTCCACATCTTAACTGAACATCAAATCAATGGGAAAACAGGAAATGCTTGGTTTCCAACTTGCCCACAACAACGGAGTGAATAAAGGATGGCAGCAAAGAGACTTCTGTTTTCCACCGAACTCAATGACCCAATTCATTAGGGCCCAGTACTGTAGTAATCATGGCCACCGTGCCAGTAACTTGGTGAAATCAAGCATAAGGCCAGTGGATAATATTTTTGCTAAAGGGGGCGTGTCAGCGAAGCCTTGGCAACGCGTAGATGTACCTGAAACATGGTACATAACATGAAATATAAGAACACATGCAATTAGAAAACGTATAATGTTTAATCTTTTCAATAAGATTATAATTTGTCTAAATCAGTAAAAGCAGTAAACTAAAAGGAAATTAGTAACAACAGATGGACAGACAGATAATTTTGTGTTTAATTATGTAGTAAGACAGAATACTGCTGTCAGTGAATGGTACAACTATACAAAACAGAAGAGGAGTTGAAAAGTAGCACCTAATGCCAATGAATTGCAAAGAACAACTGTCACAGAAATGAAATGCATTATCACGTTCTTGATTTTTCATCAAATAAATGTTGCTCCTGGCCCAGTGCAAAAATAGAGGCACTCCAGGAACATCAGTCCTGCAAAGTTGTTAATGCTGCGCTGAGTTAATGATTCCAAAGTGGTTCTGTGACTGGAGCCAAACCCTTGACAAACATTTAACCCACTTTCTCTTGTTTTGGTTGGCTAAAACTGGATGTCAACAAAATTGTATAAATTGAGGACAGGGAGTTAAATGAGAAATTGCAAAGATTTATTTATTTTTATTTAACAACAGAGCAACAAAGTCATCACCTATAGCATCTTCACGTGTAATTTTACAGAGGTTTAATGAGACACGGCTGTATGCTCATGCAATAGCCCTTGGTGTGAAGAATATCCTCTCATCTACTGTAAAAATGTGGCACATGTCGTGAAGAAAAATGGTCTCAGATACTGTGAGAATTCTCGTCTGTCCCAGAGGTGCCGGGACTCTCAGCATGCTACATCAGTCCAACATGAAACAAACATCATTCTATCTGGTGGCTTTTGTTGGGAACTAATTAACTTCTCAGCCACCCTGTGGCTAATCAATGTTCCTAGAAAGATGAGCTGTGTTTCTGAGCCTTAAATAGAGTAGCCAGCTTGTACATATTGGGAGATAGTAAATTTTTAAAAACAGATGGAGAGAATTTTCAGTGTAGAGCCAGAGCAAACTGAATACCTAAACATACTCAGCATCCATCAATCTCTCACTTTTAGATGTAGATGGATTCGAAACAGATGTTAATCAAAATACGGTAATTTTGAGATGTACATTAACACCTGAATAATCAGTGTGTTATGTAATACCTGACTACTGCAAGCTGATGGAGTAAGCAAAATACAGGCTTTATAGACTAAGAATGGAATTAACAGAGGAATTAGAGTCTAGCAACTATTACTGTTGATTCTTAAGCTCTTATAGATAGTTCACTTGATCCTTCTTGCTCAAAGTGCAGTCAGAACCGGAGCTGAATGCCAACCTCTACCCAACCCAAACAATGCCCCCACTTCCTTATTTACGACTAATATTTCCCAGGATTTGGGATCAAGCACTCTTTCTCATATCTAGCTGCAATAACTCCATCAAACAGACAGTAACAGCTCTTTGTGTTGGCCGATAAGTGCGTATGTGTGTGAAACAGAGAACCTGAGACACACAGTGGTGTACAGGCAGGGAGAGCGTGACGGAATGGCGAAGAATGAGCCACTTAGCTGCCCAGGGAGACGGGGTGTCAGTGAGTCATGTAAAGCACATCATTTAACACCTACGCACTCATCTAGCCCTCTTCAGACAATTTCAGCAGAATTTCAGAACTGCATTAAAACCTCTTTAAAAGCACTTTTCACAAGAAGGAACGTCGGGGCATTGTGTCATGGGTATCATTTTGCATCTGCAGTAGGATAATTGCAAGTGGTGCCATTAAGCAGGAGAAAACAATTTCCAATGGACACAGATTAAAATGGAAACTTGCATTTGCAATTTAAATTCTGGGATCTTACGCAAATTAATTGGGAGACAGTTACAGACAGTCTGGTATTTCATATTTCATTCTAAACTCATCCCTAACATCTGAAAAGCTGGCGTACACATGCATCATCATACATGTCAAGCAACAGAAAACAACCAGTGAACACAAACACTAATTAGCAAACAATAACCAAGACAAGGGAACATTTTCACAGAATATCAGTGTAATTTCTGACAACCGTGCAAATGTAGCGTTGCCTTAATGTAGCAAACCGCGTCTACCAAATGGACCATAAACTCTCAATAGGCTGCATTCAGCCAAGTGTGCATCATTAAAAGCAGACAAACTAATAATGTGCGTTGTCCAAACTACAAGTGAGCAGACACATAATGCTTCCATTACATATGCACATATTAAACAAGGAGGCATTTCTCCAGGGTGCAGGAGCAGTAACACAACAGAAGAACTGCTCACCAACAACACGCAACCTCATAATCATGAGAAAGCCTACATGCAAATGCAGCATCCTTGTCCATTATGATGACACATGCGGGCACACAGCTGGAGAATGGCACCTTTTTTTTTTTTAAATAAGGATATTCAACCGTCTAGCTCAATGCCTCACAGGAAATAAGCTCTTAAATAACAGATACAGTCCTATTAAACACGTTAGTCCAAATATTATAATGAATAAAAACTAGAGAGAGAGAGAGAGAGAGAGAGAGAGAGAGAGATGGATAGATAGATAGATAGATAGATAGATAGATAGATATTCTAATATGAGAGCTATTATTTGATTTAGATGACATTTGACATTTTTAGTATGCATTAACATCTGAATTAGTCTGTCCACCGCTCATAAAGTGCCTCTTACCTGATGAGCCATCGATACAGACCCTCATCAAAGTGCCTGAGAGTGAAAAAAAATATATATTTGAGTCACAGATTTACATAATAATATAGCACTAACACCTGGGCACTGGGTTTTATATAAACTGTGTCATGTGTAGTATATATGATGTATGTGTTTTTCTGTGCGTGTTCTTTGTCATTAAGAAGATTAGAAAAGCCCCCCCCTCAGTCTATAAACTGGAGCTGTTCGGTCAGTGATGTCTGTCGACAGCTTTATGCATTCCATCAATGTTGTCAACATTGGCAAGCTCAGCACACACGGGCTGGATTGGAGTGCATCAGTGTCAGCACATCGGTCGAGCTGGTCTACAGGCGGTGCATTTTTATTGCTAAACCAAACGCACAGACGTCCAGCTCAACTTTATGTGCTCTAAATTAAGACTGCACTTCCTTATTGTTAATTACATTTAGGAACAGGAACTGATTTTGATTCTGTGACAAAGTGATACACAACACCCCCTGGTAATTTTACAGCTCAATCATACAGTTTTATTGTACATTATGAGGTTTGCATTTAATTGCACGTTTGCTCTGTTTAAACCACTCGTACACTCATGTGTCAGTTTATTAGGTACATCTAGCTGAAACTAATGCAGTCTAATACAACCCAGCCCTACAATGAATCCTACATTCATGAAAGTTATAATGTTCAGTTGTTGTTGAAATGTTTTTAGAGAGGTGTTAATTCAACTTTATGATGTCTGTTCTTAATATCTTATCTAAATTTTTCACTGTCCTTACTTAAATTATTTTATTGCCTCATGCCTGCC